>APFE030363554.1:0-21957 GCA_000404065.3 Pinus taeda | reverse complement strand
CCCCATGGTCTCATCAGCCTCTGTATACTTATAAAAGTGAGGGGGCTCATCAAATAAATGTGCAATTTCATTTCTAATGAAAAATAAATTATCTACTCTATCAAAAAGAATCTGCCCTGTTACTGGGCCTGCTTCTAAGGATGTACTAGGTGCCTCTGAAATCTGTGTTGCTGCAAAATTGCTTACTCTCTTGACATATTTCTCATGGGAGAGTAATTTTCCTGAAGGATCCAATAGGCTAGGGAGCCCTCTGTCCTGCAAAGCCATAAACCTGTTCTGAAATTTATTGATATCAGCTTGCATATCCTGGGTTCTTCTTTCCAGGGTCTGAATCAGGTTTTTCATTGTCAGGACTCTTCTGATTAGGGAGATGGTCTCTGTTCTGTTTCCAATCCCCATTCTTACCAGTTGGGAGCTTGTTCTGTAGTTTAGCACTTCTATCATCTTAGGGGAAATCTTAGGCATGTTTCCTAGAGATGCCCTTGCCCTCTGCATTTCTTTTCGTGCTCTTCCAATGGTTGCTACTTTCTCATATATAGCCTCAATATATTCCCATTGGTTTGTTATTGACTGGCCAATGTTGGTCCAGATGACCCTTTTAAGCTCTGCTGTGACTTTATCCAATGTGAGCTCTTTTTCTAGCTCAGCAATCCTCTTCTTGAGTGCTTTTACCTCCCTTTCCCTTTCAGCCACATTTTGTTTTGATTTGTCATATTTTTCATTTATTTTTTCCAGTCTGTCCTGGGCTTTGCTCAGCTCAGACATCTGGGACTCTAGTACCTGTATTTCTTTCCTCAGCTTCTGCATGTCCAGGCTTTCATCCTGCTCTGTTGTTGGTGCTGAGGTGGTTGGTGCTGAGGTATCTGGAGCTTCTTGCTGCACTTGTTGGCTGGGAGGGGCAGTGTCTTGAGGGGTTTCCTCAAGGTTTATTGTTTCTGGAGGTGGCTGTGAGGTTTGCCCTGCCTCCTTCTGCTGCAATGCTGCTTCCAATGTGGCCTCTGATTCCTGCAGCTTTTCTTGTGTTTGAATGAGCTCCTTGTATAATGTCATTAGTAGGGAAGCTGCATCCTTTTCTTGCCTCTGCTGGGCAACCTCATCCGTTTGTGGGTGGAGAGTTGGTGGGATTTTCAATTTCTTTTTTATTGCTGCCATATCAGCATCCCTTAGCTTGAGGACTTGTTGCACAGCCTTAACATCATTGGGGTCATGCCCAAACTCTATTATAATTTCCTCTAAGGCTTTGATCCTATTATCCTTAGCTTGAGAGGAAGCCTTTTCCAACTCAAGCTGTGCTGTAGTATTGTTCAGGCTATTTTGCAGCCTGTAGTTGATCAAGGTCTTATCAGCCAAGGTGGCATAGACCATCTCACCCGTTTGTTTGTGGAGCTCAATCTGATCCATTGGGTGGATATATTTTGACAGGACCTCCAGATTGCTCCTGATGTAGTCTGCAGCTGTTTGTGGTTGCTGCACTATTGATGTGAAGTGGCTCATTGTCATCTTCCCCTCCTGCACATCAAATGCAGACATGAGCCTTTGCTGGTTTGCAGGAGCCATGTTCAGCAGGTGATTGTAGAGCTGAATCTTTATTGGCTCACTCCTTCTCTTTGCATCTTTGAACTGTTGTTTGATGCTTGTTCTTGCTCCCTTCTTCTGTGCTGAGGAGCTCACTTCTCCCAATGCTGCCCTGTCTTGCTCCTGTTGCAAGGAGCTGGTAGAAGCTTCCATGCTTGGCATTTCCTCTTCTGAGAAGGGATTTAACCTTTGTCTCTTCTCTGGCGATTCAGTGAGGGGAGTCCCTTTCTCTTTTTTTGCTACGTTCTCCCTTTTGAGGGGTTTGGAGGACGGAGGAGTCAACCCTAGAATCCTGCCTTGGAGGTGCCATTGGTGTTGTCTGTTCTTTGGTGGCCATTTGGGCCTCTTCTGTTTGTTTTTCCTGACCCTGTTGGTCTCCTTGCTGCTGTTCCTGCTGGGACTGCTGTTGTTGACCCTGTTGGCCCTGCGGTTCTTCCATGATATTTTCCTTGCCCTTGCTCTGCCCTTGGTCTGTGATTTGCACTGCCTCTTGCTATGTTGCAGAAGATGAGGCAGCTGCTCCTGCTTGAGGCTTTGGCAGAGTAAGTACCTGAGAAGGAGATTCTAAGTCAGCCATTTTTAACAAATGCCTTCTAGCTCTTTCAACTAGTTCTTCTTGAGTAACTGGCTCTTTCAGTGTGTTTCTTCTCCACTTTGGTTGGTTGGCATGTCTTTGAATGTGGAGCATGCTCACATGCTCATAGCTGGAGAGTTTGCATTTCTGCCTTTTCAAGGATATGAAGTTGTTAGGGTCATAGGGCTTCCAAAGGAAGCTTTGTTTTAGGCCAAGGCCTTCTAGCATCCTGTCCGCCTCTTTCCATCCTTCTCTTTTGTTTAGGAAAAAGTGGCCAAGTTGGTTTCTTACTTTAAGTTGTGCCTTCTTGCCCCTTCCTGCAAAGTGCACCATATCGGGATTGCCAAATTTCCTGAAATATTCTAAGGCAAACAGTCTCATAGGCACATACCTGGGCAATTTGTCTGGGCGCAACTCACACCCATATATTCTGATCACAGTGAAGTGTTGGTAAAAGTACCAATCCCCTATGCTGTATGCACTGGACAGCTACAGAATCCTCTGCATCTCATCAGATAGTCTTGGAGGGGGTGAGGTTAAGAAGAGAGACATAGCTGGATGGATGAACAGGTCTATGAACTCAGAGTATGTGTATGGAGAGTATGTGAGGATGTGGAAGACTGAGGTCCAGTACACCACTGACCTTGGGTTGCCTGCTGCATCAGTTCTCTTGATCTCAAAGGAGAACTTCTCATGTTGGTAGTATAGAATGAGATGATAAATGTATGAGGTGTATATGAACACCTTCTCTCTGGACAAGTGTAAAAATTGCTCATGTATCTTGTCTGAGATGTATGTAGCATAATCATAACAAATAGGAGTCTTGCCGAGGGAAAACATTGTCATCATCACTAATACAGATTCCTCAATAAACTCTAGTGATTTGTACCCCAAAACTGAGCTAATCATATATGCCAGGTCCAGACCCAGTTGATTGAGATAGCCATCAAAGATGGGAGCGTGCAGCACTATGTCAGAGTTTGTGATGAATAGCTGATTCAGCTTTAGGATCTGTGCTTCTGTTAATATCTTGGCTCCTTGGTTAATCAGGTCCAGCAGGGACAAGGGAACCAACTTCTTCTGGGTTTTGAACTGGAGCATTTCCCTGATGGCCTCAGGGGTTATGTAAAATACTACTGCACCATTAGGGTCAAGCACAGCCCTCTGCATGGGGTCATAGCAGACAGCACATAAGTGAATCAGGTCAGGGAACTGGTTGACCTGAGGGAGCTTGAAAATTGGGAGGGATGACTCCCAAATGCCTAAAATATCTGTTCCATCTCTATGTCTGGCTCTGAGCTCATTTAACAGATGAATGTGGAATTTTCATTTAGATGGGCTGTCCTATGAGATTTGGTAGTCTAGGTCTGCCAAATCCTGCCACTCCAACTCTCTCTGGGGTGCATTCAGGGGAGTAACATTGAGGGCTACTGATGCCTTGGGAGTGTCCATGTCTGCTTGAATGCTATTTGACAAATGATGAACGTGCTATCTGAGAAAGTGGGATTTAGAGGAATGCAGGGTAGCAGGGTAGATTTATAGCATAATAGAATACTGCTCCGCTCTCTGAGAAGGCTTTTTATAGTGTTTAGCAAACCTCTCTTTGATAATTAGGAGCAGGTTATGGGCTGTGGTTCACGACTGCGCGAACGGAGAAGGGTTTTTACTTAAAATTTAGTGCGAAATGGCTCTACCAGTGAAATTTGACCGTTAATTCTTCAAGGGGGAGCTGGGTATGCTTGGTTTTATGGTAATTTCTTAAGCTTCCGCCGTGTTCAGGTGTTTTTTAGAATTTACAGAGAATAAACCAGGTTGCAGGGAGGTTCACGGACAAATACCTGTTTAACAAATTGCTCAGGACGGAACAGTAGTTGGGTGCACGCTCTGAACCTCTGTGGATGGTCTGGACTTGGTTGGCGAATTGTTCGTCGTAATGCGCATGCAGAGAGAGCAGAGGTGTTTTTTACAAAAAGTGCTAAAAAACACGTAAAATCGTCAAAATATGGTTTTTTTTTGGCTTATTGGCGTGCTTTTTTAAATGACGTCAGCAAGTGGGTCTGGGTCGGATGACATCAGCAGGGCGTCATCAGGTGACGTGGCGGCCTAAGACCGGTCCACGGGGGCGGTGATGTGGTGGCCAGGTGGACGAATGGAGGACAGGGTGCGCGGTCGTGGCGCTGACATAGGCGACAACAGGATGGTGACGCAGGCAGACAGGTGTCTTCATATCGGGTCCCCTCCTATACGGCAAGGAATCTGTCAGAGGGGGCTCCGACGGAGTTTGGGGGCGACGCGTGGATCCGCGTGACATCATCGTCTGATAGATATCGGACGATATCTGTCGGACATCGGGGCCCCTCCGAAGTCCACGACGACCGTTGGATTTGGGGCGCGCGATCTGACGGCTATCGGGAAAGGAATATGCACGGAGGATAAAGTCAATGGTGGTTATCTGTCGGACGTCGGGCCCCTCCGAAACCCATGACGACCGTTGGATTTGGAAAGGCTTGATCGGACGGATATCGGGCCAGCAAGCTGCACAGCGGATAAGGTCAACGGGCAGCTTAAAATAATAGTATGTATTGGTGACTGCGCCCGGCGGGACCCTTTGGTTTATCAACAATTTTCAATGGTTTTCAATGTTTTTCTTTGATAAAACCATATATACCCGACGACATTAGGACGAAACGAAAAATAAAGGTTTTTCGTGCGATTTTTCGCATAAGGCATATGAAGGGCAAAACTTAGGATAGGCGGGTTTGATGAATTTTTATGAAAAAGGCGTATACTGGGTCCCGACCTTAGGATAAGGTGGGGATGGTGGATTTCATCAAATTTTTTGCCTTTTAGTAGTATAAGGGTGCACAAAAGGGTTTCTTCAAGGGTTTTTAGGCAAAAATGGAGAGCTGGCTAGGTAGACAAGTTCTGATAGAGAAAAGGGGTTATGCTTGGGTTCTTGAGCTTAACCAGATGTTAATCCAATGCCCTAGTAGTGAAACTTATGGCTATAATGCCAAGGAGGGGATATTTATACATTGATTAGGGTTTATACACCATGGTGTTATAATAGTAGGGGAAATGAAGCATAGGGAGCTAGATAATAGAGTTAGAGGTTAATATGGGGGAAAAATGTGAATGAGGACCAATACTACTAAGTTTTCTTGACAACAACTTAGTGTAAAGAGTAGATCAAAATGAAAAGAACTTTGCACAAGAAATGTGGCTTCTAAAGGCCATAAGAACCAACATAAAGCTTTGAGTCTCTCTTGTGTACACAACTTGTGAAGGGATGTTAGTAATGAGTGGTAAACAAAGGGAAAAAGGGAAGTTAGACATGCTCCACTGTGTTGTTTTGCCTGTACTTGGTTAGCAAAGCTGATCTTGGAAGGAACACCACTTCTGCAACCCCATCTACCTACCCAACTATTGTGCCTAGCATTTTTTATTTCTTCTTGGAGGGTGCACTTGGACTTGCAAACCCCTTGTGTGCCTTTTCTTTTGCATTGGCTTTTTTGCTTTCATTTCCTATCTAGCACTGCCCTTATTTCTTCCAAGGCCCCAGATTAAGCAGTTGGGAGCCTTAGTTTCTCTGCCTAACTACTGATCTGCCAAGATTAAACAGTTTGGACAGATTTCTTTCTCTATTCTACAACATAAATTGAAAACATGGCATGATCCAGATTAGACTGTTGGGTCATCCATCAAAACTTTAATGGGTATGAAGGCATATACACACCTTGTCTTTCTTTGCAAATATGGAACCTTTGTAGCAGCAAAGTAGAGCATATTTGGCACTTGAATTTGCCAATCATGAAATATGAAACCTATTGGTATAGGTATCCAACAGGATGCAGCCTTGCATTAGTTCATGGTTTTACCTGGGGACAACATCACTACCTTGGCACAAATGAAACAAGCCTTCAACAATAAGTACAAGGATTATTATAGGTCCAACGAAACCAAAGAGGAAATCTTTAGAATGACCTTGGGACATGATGAGTCTTTGGAAGATTATGAGGAAAGGTTCCAACTTAGCTACAAAAGGGCCATATGCACCCTCGATCCTGAATCACTCAAGCTAGTCCTTCTTAGAGGGATTAGGGAAGATCTCCTAGAAACCCTAAACATGTTGATGGGAGGTACATCTACTGCTTATCCTATGATGATATCAAGATAGTTTTCAAAAATCATTCTAGGGTAGCTAGAAAGAAGAGTAGGGCTAGTCAATCTTTGGCCCATTCATCCTCCTCCAACACATCCATTAAAAGTGAAATTGGGAACATGTTGGAAGACTTTAAGAGTGAAATTTTGCATACCCTTTATCTGCAAATGGACACCATGCAGATCAAGAGGAAGCAGGAGGAAACAAACATATCCTTAGTTGTATTTTTCCCTAGATGCACTAGGAGCCACCCTAGAAATGAATGTCCAATGAATCTTACAAATATCTATTCAGTCTGTGTGGAGAACCACTCCACAGACAAGCGCCCTTCTCTTCCTAGATTGAAAGTTGTGTATCAAGGAACTAAAGGTGTAACTGAACAATTCTGCTACATCAACCAAACGAGGCCTTAAGGACCTTGACCATACCAACAAGGCATGCAAGGGGCATCCTATTCATATTACAACCCTTACCAGAATGCATCCATTCCCCCTTCGTCTCCTCGTGCTCATCCTTCATGGTCCACACCTTCTCCCTGGTTTTTTGCACCTCAATACCATTCCCAACCTGCCAATCAATCATTTCAGCCATATGCTCCCCCAAAACCTCAATGGAATACACCATCAGGGGATGGAAGCCCCCATACAACCAATCTCCAACCTTACTCCTCCACCTCCATCTCAACCACAACTCCTTCACCCTGCTCCACCTCAGCCTCAGATGCCTTCTCAGCCAAATTTGAACCCGAACAACATACAGGCACAACAAGTCTATAGTGGAGAGACATCCTACCCTAACTATGCTATGGAAATTCTAGAAATCCATCTAAGGAGCTTCAAGAGAAAAAGGAGGAGAGTTTTCCTCGAGCAAATCCACTTACTTTTCCTAAGAGACTAATTCATCATGTCCAACACATCCTGTTGAGATTGCAACAAGATGATGGAGCTTAGTAAAAAGAGTCGCCTTCACTAAGTGGGCCTGCAGGCAAATTATGGCGCAAAGTCTATTTTTAGACATATGGATCATGTCTATGAGTTGCAAGATGTTTTTTATGGATGATTGGTCAAGTTGGAAAAAATAGATGGACTTCTATTTTTAGACAACAGCGGTGACACTGTCAAGTTTAATTATAGAGCAGTCAAATATTATTAGCTTATAATATTTAGACTATAAACTTTATCTTATTCTCTTGGATCACTTTAGTTTGAGCTACAAATGTGGCACATGCAGCTGTCAGAAGGAAATACGTTTTCTTTGTGGGTTAGTTGAGTTTTTGCATGCATGAATTCAGTTAGAACTCAATCAGTTGAGTTTGGTGGAGTTGATTGTGGAGTTGATGGAGTTGTGTTCAGTTTGACTTGGTTAAACTAGTTGTAATTAGTCTAACTGCAAATAGACTAATGATGACTTGTTAAACTAATTATTAACTCATAATGCAACTAAAGAATACATCAGTTAACTCAGTTTCATGTTAGTGCATGTTCAGTTCAGCAGGGACAGGTGTTAGAGGATCAGATTGCTATCAGTTGTGGCTATAGTTGTGCATGAGGATTTGCACAATCAATGGGATTGAGTTATGCCAATGAGAATTGGCCAATACCAAGTGATTATAGCCTTTTCTCACGTGATTCCCAGTGTGAGTGATTCTTTTGAGGTAAATACGAGTTTGGTTCAACCATTCTCATCCATTATTGAGCAGGTATTGAGCAGTGGAGGCAGGCAAGCAGTGGAATAGATTTGGAGATCAGATCTGAGTTGTATTGCATGTAACAAGTGGAGATAGTGCTAGATACTTGTGAGAAGTATTGACTATTATAATGTTACATGTTCTCAATCATTAATATACAGATAGTGTGGGGTTTTCAGCTGTAAGCTTTCCCCGGGTTACATACTGTGTTAATGTGTGCATACTCTTGATGTTTTATTGTTATTGGTGTTGCTATATTGATGACCAACATAGAGGAGCTTATGTATTGTGTATGTATTCTGCAATAGTACATGATTAGGATAATCTCCATTGAATATGTGTTTATTATTCAAAATTTCTACACATCCTAGAGGAGACTGAACTTCTGGGTGAATTGAAAAGCTTGTGTGTTAAAATCCAACTCCTTCAAGCTATCAAGGATGTCCCCATCTATAACAATTTAATCAAGGAGAAATGCTTCAAACATCCTAGGAGGCGAAAGAAAGACACCCCTACCATTAATGTCATTGGACAACTGTCTAACTTAATGTTAGGGCGAGTGATTATCCTGAAGTATCTAGACCCTGGAAGTCCTGTGGTAACAACTTTTCTCCTCTTGAAGATGAAATAGAATGTTCGATTTGTAACAACTTTGGTCATGAAGAATCTGAATGTAGGAGCAAATTTCAGCCAACACTTCAAAATGAGCAAACATCATCAAATTCTAAGATATGGAGAAAGAAGGAATCTCAATCATAAAGAGTGGCATAGCTCTGTATGCAGAAGGACAAGAAAATTAGTGGTACATAGACAACATATGCTCCAAACACATGATAGGTGATAAAGAGAAACTTCATTCATATAATGCTTTAGAAAAAGAAAAGAATGTCTCATTTGGAAATGACACACCAGCTGTCATTAAAGGTAAGGGCTTTGTTTTCTTGAAAGAAAAGGTTAAAGCTGGAAATTTCATGTATGTAGATGGTTTAAAACATAACTTTTTAAGTGTCAATCAAATGTGTGATCAAGAAAATGAAGTTGTGTTTCAATCAAACAGATGTGTGGTTCATGAGCTTGATACAGGAAAGGTCGTAATCAAAGGTACAAGAACTCCAAACAATTTATACATACTCAAAGGAGGACAACAACAATGTTATCTAAGCAAAACAAATGAAAATTGGGTATGGCACAAAAGATTAGGGCATCTAAGCTTTTCTCAAATAAGAAAAGCATGCTGGCTCAAGGCGGTCCATGATCTTCCAGATATCAGCATCCTAAAAAATACCATATGAAAACCATGTCAACTCGATAAGAAAACTAGAGTTCACTTCAGTGAAAAAGAAGGATTAGCAAGTAAGCCTCTTGAACTCATCCATACCAATTTATGTGGACCAATAAGGAAAAAATCACCTCATTGAGAAGAATACTTTATTTTATTTATTGATGATTTTTCCAGGATGTGTTGGATAGGTCTACTAAAGCATAAAGATGAAGCATTTTTAAAGTTTAAAGCCTTCAAAGCTTTAGTTGAAAATGAATCAAATCAAAAAATCAAATGTCTCAAATCTGATCGAGGGGGAGAATTCATGTCAAATGAATTCTTTAACTTTTGTGAACAACATGGAATAAAAAGGAAATTCTTCATCGCCAAAACTCCTCAACAAAATGGCATGGTGGAAAAAATGAATAGAATAGTTCAACAAATGGCTCGAGATATGCTTGATGAATCTGGAACTCCTACAAACTTCTAGGGTGAAGCTGCATTTGCTGCCATGACCATTCTCAAAAAAGCGAATGTTTAGGTAAATAGCAAAAAAACTCCATATGAACCTTGGTATGGTAAGCCTCCTACTGTAAAACACTTTACAGTTTTTGGAAGAAAATGTTTCATCAAAAGGACTAATGAAAAACTTGGTAATTCTGAACCCAAAGCAGCTAAAGGAATTCTTCTTGGTTATTCATCCAGAAGTAAAGGATAAAATGTTATAATAAAAGACTTAAAAAAATTGTTGAATGCTTTGATGTTGTAATTGATGAAGCATGCAGAAATATGGAACAAATAAAATCAACAAAGGAATATAGGGAATGATTTCATGTATCAAATCAAAATTATATAGAAGAAGAAACCAATGAAGCACTAAAAGAAGATACAACAGACATGGAAAAGACTCCATACAGGTAAGTTCAGAAGAATCATCCAGAATCTCAAATTCTAGGAGAAAACGGGTCTGGAGTACAGACAAGAGGAACTCTTATAGGGACCTCAAGTTATCTAGCATTACTATCCTCCATAGAAACATAGAATGTAAATGAATCTAGCAAAGATGAATGTTGGGTTAAGGCCATGGATAAAGAACTTGACCAAATTGAAAAGAATGATACTTGGGAATTAGTTCCTAGACCTCATGATAAAAATGTTATAGGAACAAAATGGATAATTAAGAATAAGTTGAATGAAAATGGAGAAGTTATTAGAAACAAGGAAAGACTTGTTTGTAAAGGGTATGCTCAATAAGAAGGTATAGATTTTCAAGAAACTTTTGCACATGTTGCCAGACTTGAAGCCATAAGAATGTTTCTTTCTCTTTCTAGTTTTCAAAAATTCAAAGTATATCAAATGGATGTAAAATCAACTTAATGAAGATTTAGACAAAGAAGTTTATATTGAGCAACCAGAAGGATTCATTCTAGGAAATGATGCAAAACTCGTATGCAAGCTCAAAAAGGCTCTGTATGGTCTGAAATAGGCTCCAAGGGCTTGGTATTACCGTCTTGAAAAATATCTACAACAACAAGGTTTCCCAAAAGGTTCTGCAGATAGCAACTTATACACAAAGATTGAAAATGATAAACTGCTAATTATTGTTGTTTATGTTGATGATATCATCTTTGGTAGCAATGAAGAATCTATGACTCAGAATTTTGCTTCAATAATGCAATAAGAATTTGAAATGTCCTTACTTGGTGAACTTACTTGCTTTCTTGATCTACAAGTAAAACAAACAAAAGATGGTATTTTTCTTTCACAAACCAAATATCTCAAGTAGATCTTGAAGAAGCATGGAATGGAAGATTCTAAACCAATATGTACTCCAATGGTAACAGGATGCAGTCTCAGTTCTAATGATGAATCACCAGCAATAAACCAACCAACTTACATATCTATGATTAGAAGTCTGCTTTATCTAACAGTTACCAGACCTGATATCATGCATGCAGTAGGAATTGTTGGAAGGTTCCAAGCAAATCCAAAGGAATCACATCTTTGGGCAGTTAAAAGAATTTTCAAATATCTTCAAGGAACTCAAGACTTTGGACTATTGTATCCTAAAGATATAGACCTTAGTATTCATGCATATACAGATGTAGACTAGGCAGGAAATTTTGATGATCGAAAGAGTACTAGTGGAGGTGCATTCTATATGGGTTCACATTTAGTGTCTTGGTTCAGCAAGAAACAAAGTTCGATTGCCTTATCTACAACTGAAGCAGAATATGTGGCTGTTGCATCTTGCTACACACAACTACTTTGGATGATGCAAACATTGCAAGACATTTAGATCACATGTACTCCACCCATCTCCATTCTATGTGATAATACAAGTGCCATCAGTGTTTCGAAAAATCCTGTCATGCACTCCAAGACCAAGCACATACCCATTAAGTACCATTTTCTATGAGAACAAGTGATTCAACAAAAGGTTAAATTGGAGTATGTTCCCTCCAAAGAATATGTTGCTAATATATTCACCAAATGACTTCCTAGAGAAACATTTGAATATCTTAGACAAAAGATGGGAATAGTTGCTACATCATCCTGCTGCTAAATCTAGTTTTTCAGAGGAAGGTTCTCTTATACATGGGTTTCATCAAGTATAGTCGCATATATACATGGGTTTATGTGGCTGCAGAAGCGTATATGTTTTTCTAACAGAAAAATAGTGGGTCAGACTTCGATATGGGTACTCAGTTTGATATTGATTATTACAGTCTAACGATATGCTTTGTTCATTGATTTTTATCTGACTGACAAATATGCCTTGATGAATGAGTTTTTGACAATGCAAAGATAGCACAGGTTCAAGGGGAGCATTAGCCTTCACACACATTCTGCATTTTTGGCATTATGGTTTCTGATTTCAGCTATGGTTTTAGATATTTATATCATTTGTTTCATAAGTCATGTAAAGATCTAGGGTGTGATATGACTCATTTTGTCATAGTCGATGTTTGAAAGAGTCCTATTGGACATATGATGTAATATTTACCATATTTCAATCATGTATAAATAATTGGTATATCCCCTCTTGGTCGGGTGGATGAGTCAAATGTGGTGTATCCCCACTTGGTTGGGTGATTAATGGATATATGAGTTATTGGTCTTAGGGAGGTCATTCTCACTTAGTTGAGTTATAGAGTCATGTTATTCTTTTGAAACATATCTCTGCAGACTCTGCATGTACCTCAGGGGGAGCATGGACAACATAATGTATATCAAAGGGGGAGAGTATCTTGGTCCGTCCTTTGCCCTTGATGTCAAAGGGGGAGAGTATTTTAGTGTTGTTTTGGTGTTGCTTATTATCTCTAACAATTTCTACAGCTTGTAATAATCAACACCAACATGGTTTCCATCAAGTCCAAAGGGGAAGATTGTTGGCATTATGATACAAGTGTTTTCCTTGATGGAAACTCACTCACAGGTCAGTTTAGTTTTAATAAAAGGAAACTCATGGTGTAACAGAAGAGCAGAAATATGGAACTAAGGTCTACTGATCAGAATGAAGAAGTTGAAGGAAAAGTATGGTGTAAATCAGTTTAAGATGTATAAGTATGTCGCCTTAGTCAAAACAGAGTATACACGGTGGTTCATAGAAAAAAAGTAATGTATACATATACACGCACTTTCACAAGAGGAAAAGTGCATACATGTTTGAAAATCAATGAAATTCAAGAGTAAAGAATACCAAGGGTCAATACTGTAGAGCTATAAAAAGGGTCTCTTTCACCTCTAGTTACCTCACATTAGCATTTGTCAGAGTAATGTTCGTAATACAGCTGTTTAAAACTACAAGAGTAAATTGATGCGTGTCTACAACTTAACTACTTCAAAAGGATAAATCACACAAAGCAATGCATCAGTCAAGGGTTCGGTAGTAATAACCCATCCCTTTTCGTATTGATGAGAACAGATCAGAGGTCTGGGAGCCAGGTAGAAGATGTCGATGCTCACTACAGCCTAAGATCGTTCTTAATAAATAAGAAATGAAATGGCAAGTAAAGAAAACAGCAAATAAGCAATCTTGAAATGGAACAACAATTGAAATGGAACAACAATTCAGAAATGGAACAGCCACTGAAATGGAACAGCAATTCAGAAATGGAACAGTAACTGAAATGGAACAGCAATTCAGAAATGGAACGGCAACTGAAATGGAACAACAATTCAGAAATAAGCAGTAACCAAGTTCATCAAGCTATAACTCTATTTAATCACACCAATCCAAACATCAATCCTTCGCTCTTAAAGATGTACACATACTATGGAAAAGCACTACCTACGAATCCAAGATGGAACAATACTAAAAACCATATGAACACAACGTGCTTAATCTGACTCTGTTATCACTCTAAATAAAAGCATAAGATTGCATCTCAAAATGAAAACAGTAACATTCAAGGATTCAATAATCATGTGAAATCAGAACCTTCAAGATAAATGTTGTAATGCTAAGGCACAATCGCATAAAACTCTGTAACGGAATCACAGTATACTGTAGAGATTAACCGTATTATACCAACACTTAAAGGATTGGTAACATGATGCAGCGTCAATACAACACTTTTGTTTGAAGGAACATTAAATGAGTTAAACACAGCAGAGCATGTAACATAAACGTTATATAACACAACAGATTACCAGATCACGTTGATAAACAATCCACACAGAAACCACGGGTAATGGTACAAGAGCAAGTGTCCTCCAGAGCCGGGCCCTTAGCCTCCAGGGGTACACCGCTTAAGATTAATCCAGGCTCAAAGATAAAAGAGTAACCAAGTCTGTATTAATGCATGAAGTAAAATTACAGTAACTCAAGTCTTAACAGAACATAACAATCATAGTCCTGATCTTTCTTAAAAGAAATTACATAAAGTCATCCCCCTCTAGCCAAAAACGCTATCCCTTATATAAGGATGATGACGGAGATATCTAGATGCAAAAATAGATAATCTTGAGTCACTTCTTTCCTTTTATGCGTCGAGCTGGTATCTCCGCTTCCTTTCATGGGTTGGTCCGTTTTGATCTTGTTTGCACGCGGTCTCCCGTCAAAGGGACAGTGGTTAATTCATCTTTTTCTTTTCCTTTAGGATGGTCACTTTCCGTTTTTCCTCCCTCCTGCACATAGGAATGACAATTATCAACGTTCTCTATTAATCTCACATGTTTCGTTATAATTCCTTATTATTTTCTAAGTTTCCAATGCAAAAAGGCTTATAAGTCCTAATGAAAAGACACTGAAATAACCATTAAAACATACCTTCTTTGATACTCCACACACCCCCCAGCTTACCCTTTTCATGGCCTCATGAAAACATTGTAATTGACATGCAAGGCAGTGAGTGAGTAGGTTGTAGATGGAATCTCGTGTGAGGGCCTACAGCCGTGATGCAAAACTGAATGATCAAAGAAATGGCCTGTCTGACCCTTAGGCATCTCATTCAAGGCTTGGTATCCAGGTGCAGGATGCCAAGTGATTGGACTCTGAAACCTATATCCTAATCAGGATGGCCCTGCCCTCAAAACAATTTCGCCATAGAGGGGAAATTCATTAGCAGCAAATTTAAAATTCTCATACTTAAATGGTTCTCTAAGCTGGATATTTGGATTAGATATTCGATATTGAAATTTAGCTGCTTCAACGACAGGGTCTTTAATAGAGGAAAAGTATTCAAGTTCCTGCCGAATAATTGTTTCATGCATGGGTCCTAATGCTTCAATCACTCCTTGAGCCTTCATGAGATTTCTATGTCTCCTCCATAACTGTTCTGGGTCCCTAGGCTCAGCTCTTACCCATAGATCTAATCCGTTTTCTTGTCTTTGAAAAGCGTTGTAGGCTTTAAGCCATTTAATTTGATTGACTGCAAAATGAGATAAATGCTTGCAATTGAATGTCCCCAACAAAAGGGCCAGGGTTCAGTTCGGTCTCTTATTCTAGTACAAGGTTATGCAAGTAAAATTCACACAATAACCTCTGCACTTTTACCCCATAATGTTTACAGCAATTTATGAAATTCATCTATAGTGTTAATTTGTATGGGAGCACATGCTTTAACAACCTTTATTTTCAATTGTAAATACCTTTCCATTAGAAATAGGGCATAGTTCTTGGCAGGGGCTCTACATGCTAGGACGTCATTGTATAGAGAACACAAGGTATCCATCTGTTTGATAACTACATCTAATCTACGAGTTACCTTTGCAACTTTCTCTTGTTCCCTTCGCCATCCTTCGAAAGCTTGGCTTTCAGATAAGTTGACGTTCTTTAGCTGTTGTTGTAGTTCTTCATATTCTTCTCGGGGGATCGTTTGCTCCCTAAGCTTTTTTGTTTCTTGTTGGGCCTTCTTCAAACCTTTGTGAAGGGTTATCATTTTCGGATCCTTTTTCCATGTAGCCGTGGAGGCTAAGAGCTTTACCTGGACTTTCTTATTGTGCTGCTTCGAGTTCAGAACCCTTATTACTCCCGAAGGTGGTGCCTCCATCTGAACCATCTTATCATCCTTTTCAATTTTAACACGAACACCAGCCCACTGCTGTTCCTTTTCAATTGGAACAGCAGTCTGCTTTTCAGCTTCATTTGGAACAACAGTTTGGCTTTTGTCAGGGTTTTGAGTAGTGGGATGGATTCTGGTCCTCCGCCTCTTGCCCTTAAGGGAGTTCACTGGTGTGGTCAGACCTTTTCTTCCTGAAGTCCCTTTTACCCTTTTCCTCGCCTTTAGAACCCTAATCTGCTGGTGAAGCTGGACTATTATGTTCAACAATCTCTGTTGTTCCTTTCGTAATTCCCTTATTTCCATCATTTCTTCAAAAGGAACAGCAGGTTGTTCGCTGCGGTTTGGACTACGGATAGCTTCCTGATTTTCTCCCTGGGGTGGTTGTTCCAGGGTAAGAACCTTAATTGGCTCTTTTATTTCTTGGGTTAACTCTTCTTCTGCCCTTATTTCCTCTGAACTTTATTCTGGTGCCTTCTGATTAGGAATGGGCTGTTCCTGCTCAGCGTTTTCTGATATCTTCTCATTATCAACGGACAAATTTTCTGCCTCTTCTGCGTGTGATTCCTCGGGTGCATCTTTCTCCTGGGGTTTCTCTATGGCATGGAGGTTCGATGGACTCAGAGGTTGGCCATATTCGCCCATATTGGCCAAAATTTTGGCCAATTCATTTTCCCCTAACAGGCCTTGTAATGGGCTACCTTCCTGCTATTCCATTCCTTCCTCCTGCTTAGACTGCTCGACTTCTTTTCCCTCGTCTTCTTCTTTTTCAGATTGCTCATCTTTTTCTTCTTCTCCTTCTGCAGATTGCTCTGCCTCCTCTTCTTCTTCTTCTGTTTCTGCCTCTGCAGACTGCTCTGCTTCCTCGTCGTCTTCTTCTTCTGTTTCTGCCTCTGCAGACTACTCTACTTCCTCGTCATCTTCTTCTTCTGTTTCTGCCTCTGCAGACCGCTCTGCTTCCTCATCGTCTTTTTCTTATTTTTCCTTGCTTGGGATTTGCTCATCTTCGATTTCTATTGTCTGGCTCGTGCCTTCCTGGGGCTTCTCCAACCCCCCTCGTAGCCATGCGAGCCGGGCCGATTTTCTGCATTTTTCTGGTTGTTCGGGTGTGCTGGTGTCATGTTTCCGTTTTTCAAATTTCTTTCGTTTTTCAGGTTGCTTCGTTGTGCAAGTTTCCTGCTTCTGTTTTTCTAAACGTTGGGGTGTGCTAGTAACTTGTTTTCATTTTTTCGGGCGCCCGGATGTGGCCGACCCTCCATTGATGATGGTAATTAGTTCTTCCCAGCTGCTCTGCTGCTGGGTGAGACTATAGTTAACTATCAACCAAATTAATCCGTGGTGGATGACGACTGACTTTACGTGTTGTGATTTTTTCATGCTTCGTGCAATGTCACGAAGTAGTGAATTTAACAATGCAGGTAAATTCATGGAACATTTTTGTTTTAAAACAGATAGGAGTTTAAGATGTCGTGGTCTTACCACGTATTTTCTGCCTTCACAGGTGATGTAGCTTTGGATGATTTTTGCTAATTCCGCCCATGCATCTCCCAGCGTTGCTGGAAGCACCCCCTTTTCTTGAATTGTCAAGCTCTGGCCCTCGTCCTGAAATATTTTTAAAACCTTCTGCAGCCTTTCCTTTTTTATCGTCCATACTGGTCCAGTGGTTGGCAGTCCCAAGACTTCTGCTATTATGTCATCAGTGATTGTTATTCATCCTCCTCTTACTGTGGAGTAATATTCCTGCAAATTCTATAAAAATTCAATCGCTACTGTTTCATTGGACTCCTTCAGGCAGTTGAGAAAGGTTAGCCATCCTGCTTTTTTCAGGATTTTCCGGGCTACAGCCGAAACAGTTAACACTTGCGGTTCTCGGCAAACTGAACTTCCTCCCATAGTTTCACTGCGAATTCTCAAAGGAACAATAGCTGTTTGTTAAACACAGAGAAGTTGATGGCATATTACTCGTTCAAATTCTAATGTTACGGCGTATGCAGTGGAAATGGCTTTGAACAGCAGCTCATGCAAAAGAAAAAAAAATAGAAAAAGATAATATCGTTGAGTCGTGTTGTGCCCGAGTACACAATATCTCAAATGACGGACTGACACGTGCTCTAGGGAATGATGAGGTTACCCTCCCCCCCCCCCGCAATGTGATAGGTTGTCTCAGCCGTCAAATAAAGGAGCAGCGCCTGTTCTGCCGCAAGGTCTTTATGGAACAGCGTATGGAAATATGTCATGCTTACAAAAACAGTCTATTACTGAAATTGAGGTATAAAGTTACACCGCTTTAATACGTAAGAGACTGCGGTGATTTGATGGAAGTTCGGGGATAATACATTTGTCGTAAATAGAGAGTCTCATGCGGTCACTGTCACTAGTTCTGTAATGATTGGTGATAATATATAGTCATGTGTTATATGGTTGGTTAATATTATATAATTAATTACCATGGCATAAGAAACAAGAGGATGCAATCTTCTTACCATTAACAGTGCTCTGCTACTGACAGGTGTCCATAACCTTGGTAGAGTTGTTTGTTTCACCCCTGGAACCATAGTCCTTTGTGTATGCCAGGAAACATTGTGTAATGTCAAAATGTAGGCCATTATGCTAGCTTAGTGACCAGTTATTCATAATGCCATTCACGAGGGAGAAGCAAATAGTGGGCAGGCCAGCTCGTGATGAGACCTCCTGTTCCAAGGGTTGTTTGTTTGATATACCTTTTGGACCATTTCCCAGGTGTGGTGGCCATAGTGGGAATGCCACTTCGCTTCCGTCTTCATGATCATGGTAGGCCAGCTCGTAATGAGACTTCCTATCCTGCTATTTGACAATTTAGAAACCATGTTTTGCTTCCTTTTTTTTCTTGTTTTTCATAAAGAGCCTTTCTTGTTTATACACAAAGGGTGGTTCAACACTCTTTAAGAGTAGGAATTGTGGAAGAAGTCTTAATATCCCAATAGAAAGGTATATATCCTTTGCTCTTATTGCTGAATGATAATCAGAGAGGATTAAAAAGGGACCATCATGATACAGATAACCAATCAGAACGGAATTAGTAGAGCAATGGCAGCAAAAGATGATGAACAAGCATGTCTTTCCTTGCGTCCTTTCACCAATTCAGGGCAGTCTCTTATAAAAATAGTGATTTATGATTGACTGATTTCCGTATGTTGTGTTTTTGTTCCCATTACATAAGTTCATAGCCGTATTCAAAAAAAATTGAAAGAACATTAGCAATAAGTATCCTTAATTTAGAATAGCAAAAGGAACAAGTTGTTTCACAAGGAGAGCAAAATCATATAAGTAGTGTTCCTTTCGAGGAAGGGCACAACAACAGTTCACAAATGCTATCTGTTTGGAGAAAGGAACAACAAAATTCAATAGTATTGTTTCTTTTGAAAAGGAACAGCAAAATCGAACAAGTTCCGTTCCTTTGAAAAAGGAACAGTGGAAATCAAAAAGTGTTGTTCCTTTTCCATTTTGAAAAAGGAACAGCAAAAATAAAAAAGTGTTATTCCTTTTGGAAAAAGAACAGCAAAAACACACAAGTGTCGTTCCTTTGGAAAAGGAACAGCAGAAAGCAAAAGTGTCGTCCCTTTTGAAAAAGGAACAACAAAAATTACAAGTGTTGTTTCTTTTGAAAAAGGAACAGCAAAAACACACAAGTGTTGTTCCTTTTGGAAAAAGAACAGCAGAAAGCAAAAGTATTGTCACTTTTGGAAAAGGAACAACAAAAACACAAGTGTTGTTCTTTTTGAAAAAGGAACATCAAAAACACACAAGTGTTATTCCTTTTGAAAAAGGAACAGCAAAAACACACAAGTGTTGTTCCTTTTAGAAAAGGAAGAGCAGAGACACACAAGTGTTGTTCCTTTTCCAAAAGGAACAACAGAGACACACAAGTGTTGTTCCTTTTGGAAAAGGAACAACAAAAATCAAAAGTGATGTCCCTTTTGGAAAAGGAATAGCAAAAACACAAGTGTTGTTCCTTTTGAAAAAGGAACAGCAGAAAGCAAAAGTGTTGTCCCTTTTGGAAAAGGAACAGCGAAAATCAAAGTGTTGTCCCTTTTAGAAAAGGAACAGTAGAAATCACAAGTGTTGTTCCTTTTGGAAAAAGAACAGCAAAAACACAAAGTGTTGTCCATTTTAGAAAAGGAATAGCAGAAAACCAAAGTGTTGTCCCTTTTGGAAAAGGAACAACAAAAATCACAAGTGTTGTTCCTTTTGGAAAAGGAACAACAAAAATCAAAGTGTTGTCCCTTTTAGAAAAGGAACAACAGAAATCACAAGTGTTGTTCCTTTTGGAAAAGGAACAGCAAAAACACAAAGTGCTGTCCATTTTAGAAAAGGAACAACAGAAAACCAAAGTGTTGTCCCTTTTGGAAAAGGAACAGCAAAAATCACAAGTGTTGTTCCTTCTGGAAAAGGAACAGTAAAAAACAAAGTGTTGTCCATTTTAGAAAAGGAGCAACAGAAATCACAAGTGTTGTTCCTTTTGGAAAAGGAACAGCAAAAACACAAAGTGTTTTCCATTTTAGAAAAGGAACAGCAAAAAATCAAAAGTGCTATTCCTTTTGAAAAAAAAGTAACAACAAAAGTAACAAAACCTATTGCAAAGATATGTACAAAAATAATTCAAGAAATTATGTACAAATTGTAAGCGAAAGTAAATTTCTTAGTGAGTTACAGGTGAGGAAGACTTGTCTTCCTCCCCTAAGATCTTCATATCTAAATCTTGGCATAGCTGTTGGCAGAAGGACTACCGAGTAAGTGGTTTGCGATAGAGATGGACTCGATGGCCATTTATCTTAAAGGTATATCTAGAACCATCAATAGTAATCAAGGTAAGGGTACCATTATCATGCACTTTCTGGATTCATATGGTCCCAGCCAACGAGTCTGGAGTTTCCCGGGGAAGTCCTGAAACCTAGAGTCGTATAAAAGAGCCCAGTCTCCTTCATGAAAAACTCTATTTTTAATGAGAGCATCATGCCATTTAGCTCTCTGCTGTTGTATCAAGGCAGTGTGTTGAAGTCCAGAGAGCCTAATTTCATCTAGTTCATTGATCTGTTGTAGTCGATTAGTCTGTGCCTCAGTTAAGTCTAAGCCAACTTCTTCTGCTGTTTGTAATGTCTGGATTTCAAATTCTATAGGAAAAATGGGTTGTTTTCTGAACATTAGCTGGTAAGGTGAGTGACCAGTCGTACTTCTCCATGTTGTTCTATAAGCCCACAGTGCTTCAGGTAGTCTGGCAGCCCAATCGTGTCTATGTGATGCAACTGTTTTTGTTAAAATTGTTTCTATTATCTTATTGCTGCTTTCTACTTGCCCATTTGCCTGTGGGTGATATGGAGTAGTAATTTTATGCTAGACATGATAGTTGTTGAGTGTTGCAGCTATTCTGTTCCCAACAAAATGTGGCCGTCCATCTTTAATTATCTCTCTAGGGAGGCCATAGCGTACAAATAGATGGAGCAGGAACTGTATAACAGATTCTTCTGTAGCTCTGGGCAAGGCCTCTGCTTCAACCCACTTGGTGACGTATTCTGATGCCACCGAAATGTATGTTTTCTGGTTTGATGGTGGGTTGATTGGTCCCACGAAATCAAGAGCCCAACTCTCAAATCGTTCAATGACTAGCTGTGGTTTCAAAGGCATCTCATCTGACTGACTAGGGCGTCCCACTCTCTAGCAACTATCACATGCTTGGACAAATTTCTTTGCATCTTTGAAAATTGTGGGCCAATAATACCCTGTGTGTAATACTTTATGTTCAGTCCTGCGATCAGAGAAATGTCCACCACAAAGTTGGTCATGGCAGGCTTTCAATATATCAAAAATTTCATCCTGTCGAACGCATCTCCTGATTTGGATGTCTGCCCCTGTGTGAAACAAATACCCCCCAATCCAGGAAAATCTGGTACTTTGCTGAACAATCTGTTTTCACTCATTAGGGGTTAGATGCTTTGGTAACTTACCTACTGCTAGGTAATTGGCAACATTAGCATACCAGGGTGTTTGAATAGCAACGACAAAGAGATGCTCATCTGGAAATTGATCTTCAACTGTTGCTGCATCAACTGGTTTTGGCATTCTTGAGAGGAAATCAGTTACCGGGTTTTCTTTCCCGGGTCGATCCTTGATTGTAATATCAAATTCCTGCAATAAAATCAGCCATCTAGTTATTCT
>APFE030363551.1:983-19117 GCA_000404065.3 Pinus taeda | reverse complement strand
CATGGATAAACAATGACTCTCGACCTCTATCTTGTGGATTTTTCCCTCAAAGAACTTCATGATAAGAGAGGAAAAAACATATGGGTGCGCGTTGGCCAAAAATCATTACTAAACTTAGTTGGCGCGAGTGTTGCTCTAGGACAGAGCGCTAATGGGCGCGCCCCCTTTTGAGGATCTCAGTCATTGGCGCGGGTAAGACACTGTGTACCTGCGCCAATGGAAAAAGGGCACTTTTCAGGGCTAATTTGCAGAAGGTGTCTTCGGGGAACATGAAGCACATACTCAGGGGAACATAATGCAAATGTTTTTAGGTTATGTCACTGCTCACAGGTCCCGGAATGTATCCTCCAATATATGAAAACAAGGGTAACAGGGATGGTGACCAACGGTGACAAATTACTGTGTAACACATACAATGTGTGAATGATACGATCAACTTACTTTTCATTGCAACCCAAATATCTCAAAATTATTTTTAAAAACCACTTTAGAAAAACATATAAACCCTCCGAAACTATATGTTCCAATTTTTGGAGTCATGCCCTTTGTATGTAATTCAATTCTAGAAACCCCAAAATCCGCAATCTTGATAGACTTCTCTTTAACTATGAGAAGATTACCAAACTTCAGATCCTTGTGAATAAACCCAATATTCTACGAATACTCCATGCTCCTTGCCACATCCGATACCTGCTTCACTGCTAATTTTAAAGGGCAGTCGGCGGTTTTGCCTCTTTGCTAGAGACTGCGTCACAAAACCTCCCCTTGGCATATTCTAATACACCAAACCATAGGTTTCTTACAACCCCTATGAATCTCACCACATTCTCATGCCTCGGAGTGGCTAGCATCCTAGACATTCTGTGTGAATTGTTGATCCAAAATTTGGTTTTTCTCTATATTATCCGCTGGTCTCTCAATGATCTTTATGGTTAATAATTGCAATCATACCAATCATCTTAATTTGGTAATTATAGAAATAATCTAATTTAAGACCACATTAATTAGACATAAAATTTGGATATCAGAACCCCCAATCCCTTTGCAAGATCCTCTCACATGGACATACATATTGATACTAGCTGGGTTTAATTTTACAACGGTGCATTGGTGGACGTGTGAAAACCAGTGTTATGGAGTTTTACAGAGATTTACTTCGCAACCGAGTGATGTCGCAGTGAGTCTTTTATATTTTCACTTGGAGCTGAGCTATGATTTATATTATAATCAAGAGTATGTTATGTTGGGATGTGGTCTTAAACATTCATTAGTAAATTTACGACAACCTTTTTTATTTTACTCTCTTTTGTTGTGAGTTATTTACTATGTTTTATTAAGCCTCTTTGTAGTTGTGATTTCCATGCCCCAACATAAGACTTACCACAACGCCACTAAATTCTCATAAAACTTACCTTGCAGCAAATGAATTCTGAGTGAGACTCCTCTCCTCTACTATGTTTTATTAAGCCTCTTTGTAGTTGTGATTTCCATGCCCCAACATAAGACTTACCTCAATGCAACTGAATTCTGATAAAACTTACCTTGCAGCAAATGAATTCTGAGTGAGACTCCTCTCCTCTATGCCGTAAATTTGTTCTAACATGGTATCAGAGCGGGTTAAGCTCTGTTAGTGTAAAAACAAGTGTTTTTACTAATAGTTAAAAAGAAAGTTTCAAGGGTAGATTGTTTTCTCCTTTGGAGTGAATTTACCAGCACGTAGAAAGTTTTATTTATACTCAGAAATGGAAACATCAAGCACAAGCTTGAGTAATCCTCAGATATCTCAGATTAATGGTAAAAATTATGATTATTGGATTATTACAATGAAGGTCATGTTCTCGTCTCAAGACATTTCCGATTTGGTGGAGAATGGTTTTCAAGGACAAGATGCAGTAGCATACAATGCCTTGTTTCAAGAAGAAACGGATTTCTTGAGTGACAATAGGAAGAAGGATTCAAAATCCCTGCTCTATATTTTTGAAGTCGTTCATGAAGGTATTTTCATGGGGCACCATCTAGAAAGCCTACCAAGGCATGGAAAAAGTCAAGACAACAAAAGTACAAATGTTGAGAAGTGTTCTTGAAACACTTTTTATGAAAGAGTATGAGAATGTAGACTCCTTTTTTACACATGTAATTAGGTTCGTTACTCAAATCATGTCTCATGGTGAGACACTTGAGGAAAGGATAATAGTTGAGAAGGTTTTGGGAAGTCTATCAACAAGGTCTGATGCCAATGTTGTGGCCATAAAAGAGACAAAGGATCTCTCACATTTATCAATGGATGAGCTTCATGCATCACCGATTTCTCATGAAAATAGACTGAATAGAGCAACAATCTCTTCATTGGAGGATGCCTTCAAGACACAAGTTTCATTTGGTCAAGGTAGAGGCAGAGGAAGATCATATGCTAGAGGAAGAGGAAGAAGTCCACACAGAGGTGGAAGAAGCAGCCTTTCAAGCTCCAGTGGAAGGGGCAACAATCAAAATCCAAGTTAATTCCCAAGCCAAAATCAAGCACAAGGTCAGAGGTATGATAAATCTCAAGTTCATTGTCATTACTGTAAGAAGTATTGTCATTATACAAATGAATGTAGAAAGAAGCAATATGACATTAGTAACAAACCAAGTGTAAATTTCAAAAAAGCAAATCAGAACCATGATAGAATGTTTTTAGCTTGTAATGTAGCATAAGAAAAACAAAGTGATATATGATATCTAGATTCAAGGTGTAGCAACCACATGTCCGGAAACATAGAAATGGTTTCCAATCTAGATGAAAGTGTGAAATATGAAGTGACATTAGGGATTGATAGCAAAGTCTCTGTCATGGAAAAGGGAAGATTTAATATCCTAACAAAGAAGGGGGAGAAGAAGTACACCTCAAATGCTTACTTTGTCCCCGGTTTAAAGCATAACCTCATAAGCATTGGACAACTCATGCAAAAGGGCTACAATGTCTTTTCCAAAAATGATGTGTGCACAATTTTGGATAGGCCTCCAAGCAGAGAGATGATTGGAAATGTTCAAATGACAAACAGTAGAATGTTTCCCCTAAATATAAAATCAGATTTGAAAGAAGAAGGTGCACAAGCACAACTATCAATGAACTCACAAGAGGATGAAGGAAAAGATGCAGTTGTCACACAAGTGAACTATCAAGCAGAGGTCAAAAGATGAAAATTGGTTATGGAATTTGAGATTTGGTCATATCAACTTTGGAGGTTTGAATTTGTTGTATAAGAAAGGCAAGATGAAGGGATTGCCACTCATAGAGAAACCAAACAACATATGTGAAGGATGTATGTTGGGAAAACAACATAGAAAGACATTTCCAGCAGGAAGGTCAATAAGGGAAAAATAACCCTTAGAGATTATCCACTCAAATTTATGTGTACCAATGCAGACACCATTAATTGGTGGCAGCGACTATGTATTGACCTTCATAACTGACTACACAAGGAAGACATGGTTCTATGTCCTAAAACAGAAAATTGAAGTGTTTGAGCGCTTTCGCCAATACAAGGCTCTTGTTGAGAAGAAAAGTGGACACTACATCCAATTATTTAGGACTAACAGAGGTGTTGACTACATCTCAAACGACTTCCTTCGATTTTGCAAGGAGCATGGAATTCAGAAGCAATTTAGAACAACATATACACCTCAACAAAATGGTGTAGCAGAAAGGAAGAATATGACCATTATGGAGATGGCAAGGAGTATGTTGAAGGCAAAGCATTTTCCAAATGGTTATTGGACTGATTTTGTCACTTGTGCAATATATATCTTGAATAGATGTCCGACCAAAAGCGTCCTTAGCATGGTTCCTGAAGAGGCATGGAGTGGAAGAAAGCATGGTGTCACTCACATGATAATCTTTGGTTGTGTGGCATATGCATATGTCCCGTATGAGTTGAGGACGAAGTTGGACAACAAGGGAGAGAAATGGATATTCATTGGATATACTGATGAATCCAAAGCGTACAAGCTTTACAATCCATCAACCAAGAAGGTCATAATCAGCAAAGATGTGCAATTCATAGAAGAAGAAGCATGGGATGGAAGTTTACAGAAGATAGTGAATGTCAAAGCATGCATACCACATGGGGACAAAGAGGAATTGACAACAACAAACAATTCCTCAACAGTGACTCTCTCTACTCCTATTCAAGCGCAACAAAGCAAGCAGCAAGCAACACCATCAACAAATAATAGAATAGCATCGCGCAAACAAGAAAGTGCTTCTCCAAGCATAGGCAAAGTGAAAAACCAAGTGACATGTCAATCTGATCTTCAAAAAGAACAAGAAGACCAAAATTCAGAAATCAAAATGCAATTTATGAGCAAGATGAGGTTGATAGCAGTGCTGGTATGAATTCCTTATTTACATTATTTTTTCATGTAGATGACCCAATCCATTTTGAAGATGTAGTAAAAGAAGAAAAATAGGTTGCAAAAACGGATGAAGAAATAGAAGCAATAGAAAAGAATGAGACATGGGAGTTAGTGAACCTTCCGCAAGGAAAAGAAGTCATTGGAGGGAAGTGGGTCTATAAGACCAAGAGTAATGTCGACAGTAAGATTGAAAGGCACAAAGCGAGACTAGTTGTCAAAGGATACAAGAAACAACATGGAAGAGATTATTCAGAGATGTTTGTTCCAGTCACGGGGATGGATATAGTGCATATGTATGAGTGGCGATTTTTGCGCAACATAAATGGAAAGTGTATCAAATGGACGTAAAATCAGTGTTCTTGAATGGAGTGCTGAAAGAGGAAGTGCATGTTGCGCAACCATCTGGTTATGAGCTAGAAGGCCAAGAAGACAAAGTGTATCAGTTGAAGAAAACTCTATATGGGTTGAAGCAAGTACCGCAAGCATGGTACATCAGGATAGATGCCTACCTATTCGACAATGGTTTCAACAAGTGTGACGGTGAGCCTACTCTCTACATCAAAGAGAGTGATGGTAATATTGTTATTGCCGTCTTATACGTATATGGTTTGATTTTTACAGGCTGTGATGATTTCCTCATCATTGATTTCAAACAAGTCATGAAGAATGAATTTGAAATGAATGACTTGGGTTTGTTAAAGTATTTTTTAGGCATAGAAGTAAAGCAAACAAAAAATGACATTTTTATCTCTCAAGCAAAGTATGTAGCAGACATTTTGGAGAGGTATAATATGCAGAACAACAAGCCTGCACCAACTCCAATTGTCATGGGGTTGAATTTAAGCAAAGAAGATTGCAACAACTATGTCAATCTGACATTATACAAAAGTATGATAGGAAGCTTGATGTATTTGACCCCCACTAGGCTTGATATAATGTATGCAATGAGTCTGGTGTCGAGGTTCATATTGACACCCAAGGAGACACATTGGCAAGCAATGAAAAGGATTCTAAGGTATATCAATGGGAAAAAACAACATGGCATTTTGTACACCAGAACAAGTGATTTCATGCTGGTTGGTTACACTGACAGTGATTGGGTAGGAAGGGTCGATGACAGGAAGAACACGTCAGGATATGTTTTTCATTTGGGTTCCGGATCCATTTCATGGGGCCTCTAAGAAGAAGCCAATAATGTCTCTGTCAACATGAGAAGTTGAATATGTCATTGCAACAACAACAACGTGTCAGGCAGTTTGGATGAGAAGGATGTTGAGGGATCTTCACCATGACCAAGAGGGAACGACAACTATTTTTTGCGACAACACATCAGCAATTGCATTATCAAATAATTATGTTTTTCATAATAGGACCAAGCATATTGATGCTAAATATCATTTTATCTGAGATTTTATTAACAAGAGTGATATTGTGTTGCAACAATGCAGGTCACAGGAACAGATTGTTGATATTTTCACGAAGCCATTGGCACGTGAAAATTTTGTTTATCTCAGATATTGTTTTGGAATTGTGAATGGCGGGAATTGTGATTAAGTAGGAGTGTTGGAAATAATAATCCCAGCAACCACCTTAAACATAATGACAAACACCATGCTTGCCTAGTCAACTACTGCACGACTACGATTTTGTTTGCTGGTGAAAGGACTGAAGTCAGAGCAGAAGTACAACACTAACCATTCTGAAACACAACTGAGAAGTTAAGGCACTTAATGAAGTTGGTAAATAAATATGGGAAAGCATTAACTTTGCAGCTATTGCCCACACTCCACATCACCTGCAAGTTCAGAAAACCAATTACTATGTAAAATCACCCATGTTGCGTATTAATTATTTTCTCTCTCATGTATTAATGTTGAATTTTTATGTGAAGATAAATATGGATGTAAAAGTCATTTCATATGTTGGGCAAGTTAGAGAGCGAGAGTCTGTGAGGTAGTGAGGAGAAAATCGTGGAGGAAATATTGGTGTGCATCTGAAAAGCAATTTTACAAATTTTTACATACATTTACTCCACAACCGAGTGATTAGTAAGTCGCAGTAAGTCTTTTGTATTTTCGCTTGGAGTTGCAGCGTTCATTTATCACACGAATGTATTTTTCCTATGTTTTGTATTATAATCAAGAGTATGTTATGTTGTGATGTGGTCATAAACATTCATGATTAAATTTACCACAACCTTTTAGCTTTTACTCTGTTTTGGCGTGAGTTATTTCCGCTGTTTTATTAAGCCTCTGTGTAGTTGCAATTTCCATGCCGCAACATAAGACTTACCTCCACACAATTGAATTCTCATAAGACTTACCTTGCTGCAATCGAATTCTAAGTGAGACTCCTCTCCTTTACCCCATAAAATTTTTCTAACATCGAATGATTTAGAAAATGGAATAAGCATCAAAATAATGACCAGGATTCACAATGCCTAGAACCCTTGATATTCGATCAATACCAAAAACTTAGCAAAAATCCTTCTTTGTATCTCGTATAGTTTAAAATCCACGCACACTACAAACATCTTGTGTGAATTAAATTTCAATGTTTTCACATGAAATACTATTGGCAAACATCACATACAAATAGATTTTCTTAGGCACCTTCATAAATTCAAAGTTATGTTGGAAAAGTTAGGCGTATTTATCATTTGATAGCAATATTATTATCACCAAGACAAGAACTTAACGCACGTCAATGTCACCTCCTAAAGAAATAATTAAAAGTGAAACTGCTTGCCATAAATAATAAACTAAATATGACATCGTTTATATTTGGCTATTGGGAAAAAAGTATATATATTTATATATCTAGGTAGATATAGATATAGAATAGATATATATATATATTCCAAGAATATGCCTTGAACGGTTTACTCGACGCTAAAACCAAAACAAATATCATCTTTTTCAAAATTCAAAATAGTAACCATAAGGATTAAACTAACAAAATTAATTTGAGAAAATGATAACACCGTAGCCCTCAACTCTATCAAAGCCCACTCTATTCCATTTGATGGATTATATGGTTTGCTTGTACAAAGGGAAAAAAACATATTCATATGGCAGTGAAGGCTTTCTTTGCAGAACCACTACTAGAACCCGTAGAAACCACCTTCAGAACATTAAACCATAGTTACGAATTTCGAATTCGATACAATACCATAAAAATTTGAATGAAAAAATTTCAATTCGAAAATAATTCTATAAGATACGTCTTAAGCAAATTTTAAATAATATATTGTTCAAATAATTTTGACTATCTTTTTTTTAATTTATTTTGAATTTTAAATAACTTTTAACTCTATGTAATAAAAAATCTTATAGATCAAATCTACTTAAAAAAATTTACACTCACCTCTTCCTTCCAAAACATATACTCTTTTAAGAAACCTATATGTTTTCTTAAAAACTATATTTATGTAAAATATTTCTCTATTTAGAAAATTGATATTTAGATTTATTTTATAGAAAAATCAATCCCTTATTTTTTGGGAAAAAAAATTATAATTTAACTCATACTTCCATTTCCTTCTTTGTGTGGGAAAAATCTAGCAAGGAAATAAGATTTAGTGTTAGCATCAATGTTCATAAATCTAAGACTTCCCTTTGAGATTAGGATGCTGATCATAGCATGCATTTCATGTTCCCTTTATGATTGGGATGTTGATCATAGCATGCATTTCATTGTGGTTACATCACAACTGTTATTTCTCATTTAACCCCACAACAATTTTTGTTTTTCTCTGAGTTCATGCCATACGGAAACAATCTATTTATGTTTAGTGAATGAACAAACTACTTGTTAGACCAGAGCATACATAACTCACAGCGGATTCATACTCAGAGACTTAGACAACAATAGCAGAGAATAATTCACAGAGACATACAAATGCAGAAACAACAAGATTACTCAGTCAGAAACATCGGAATAGATAAAACAATCAGTAGAGAACATAAATCACTTTGCATTACATAACAGGCTTGGACCTTGGCTTGCTTACATTCCTTGGCCAGAGAAATTACAAATTTATAGAGGCTGGAGAAGGATCTAGAATCTTGTATGTGATTCAGATGAAGATTTGGAATGATCTAGAAACTAATGGCGGTGTAGAAAGATCTAGAATCTTGGAGATCTAGAAAGATATAATCTAGAATCCTACGTGAATTTGTCTTCACACTTAACATTCTCCCACTTGAAGCAAAATAAGAGTCATCAAGTCACACCAAGTCGTACCATGCCTCTACATAACTCATGTTTATTTCATGGTAGAATCTTAGTGAGCATATCAGCAGGGTTCCTATCTGTATGGATCTTTTCCAAGGATAATTGTTCTTCTTCCAACACATGCTAGATCCAATGGTACCTTAAGTCAATGTGCTTGGTTTTTGAATGAAACGCTAGGTTTTTCACCAAGTGAATGGCACTCTGACTATCACAATATAACACATACTTGTCCTGCTTTATTCCTATCTCTCCTAGGAATCACTGCATCCACAACATCTCATTACAAGCTTTTTCTATAGCTATGTACTATGCTTCTGTTGTAGAGAGGACTACTATTCTTTGTAGCCTTGACACCCAAGATACTGTTGCACCTGCAAATGCATACAAATAGCCTGTAGTGGAATTTCTAGTATCCATATCTCCAACCATATCCGCGTCGGTAAATCCCTCAAGCACAGTCTCATCATGACCAGAACATAAACAATAATGACTAGTACCTTTATGATACCTCAAAATCCATTTTACTGCTTGCCAATGTTATTTGCCTAGATTGGTAAGGAACCTAATCACTACTCCCACTAAATATGCAATCTCTGGTCGTGTGCATACCATGGCATACACCAAACTACCAACTATTGAAGCATAAGGAATTCTACTCATCTCTTCTTTCTCTTTGTCATTACTAGGACATAATTCAGTACTCAACTTGAAGTGGGTTGCATGGGGTGTACCAACTCGCTTGGCATCCTTCACATTAAACCTGTCAAGCACCTGCTTGATATATTTTTCTTGTGACAGCCACAACCTTTTGTTTTTCCTGTCACGCATAATTCGCATTCCCAATATTTGTTGTGCTGGTCCCAAATCCTTCATTGCAAATTTGCTATTCAAATCTTTCTTCAACCTATTGATCTTATTCTTATAGTGCCAAACAATCAACATGTCATCCACATATAACAATAATATGATATACTTTCCTTGATCATACCTCTTGATATAGACACAATGGTCAGCTTCCAACCTCTGAAAACCATGTTCTAACATGAATGAATCAAATTTCTTGTACCATTGTCGAGGTGCCTATGTCAACCCATAGAGACTCTTCTTCAGCCTATAAACAAGGCCTTCTTTTCCTTTTTCTATGAAGCCTTCTAGCTGCTCCATATAAATTTCTTCCTCCAATTCACCATGAAGGAATTCAATTTTTACATCTAATTGTTCACATTCTAGGTCTAGAGCAGCAAATAGACCAAGAATGACTCTAATGGATGACATTTTAACAACAGGTGAGAAAATTTTAGTGAATTCAATACCTTCTTTTTGGGCAAAAACCTTTCACCACCATCCTTGCTTTATAACTCTCCTTCTTTTCATCACCTTCATGCTTAACCCTGTACACCCATTTGCTTTGTAGAGCCTTTCCACCTTTTGGGATGTTTACCAACTCTCAAGTTTTATTTTCCTACAAAGAGTTCATTTCTTCTTCCATTTCTTTCTTGCATTCTTTATTGTGCTCGAATTTACAAGCTTCTTGAAAACAATTAGGTTCACCTTCATCAGTCAACAAAATATAGTTTGAAGGAGGATACCTTTATGAAGGCTTATGAGGCCTAGAAGATCTGTGAACCAATTGTGGTGGTGCATTATCTGGTTGAATCTCCTATAAGGGTTCCTGGAAGACTCCTTTTTCTTCTTGTTCATCATTTTCCACTTGTTTTTCTTCATCCTCCTGAATTTGTTGTTCATTTTCTTGCATTGGTGGGATGTTTTCCTGCTACTCTTCAAACTTGTCAATAACCTTATTGACCTCCAACTCACCTACAGTCCTCTTGAACATTTCTGGCTCATTAAATATAACATCCCTGCTTCTAATAATTTTATGTTTGACTGGATCCCATAGACGATAACCAAAATATTCATCGGCATATCCCAAAGAAATGCATTTCATAGATTTATCATCTAGCTTAGTTCTACTTTCTTTGGGAATATGTATGAATATTTCACATCCAAATATTTCCAAGTGAGAATAATTCAAATTCTTACCAGTCCAAACTTATTTAGGGATATCACCATCCAAGGCTGTAGTTGGAGATCTATTTATGAGGTAGCGAGCGGTCCTGACTACTTCTTCCAAGAAATTCTTCTCCAAACCGGAATTGGACAACATAGTTCGCACATTTTCCATAATTGTGTGATTCATCCTTTCTGCGGCACCATTCTGTTGAGAAGTACCAGGTGTTAACACCCAGGTTGTTCCCTATGACTCCCAAGGGAATACGGCCGGGGTAACCACTAACCAACCTTTGGATTATAGATCCTAGCCTATCTATAATCAGAGAGGGCTCTCTCTTTAAGTTTCATCTATGCTTTGTGAAGATCTTGGGCTAGTTTAAAGTTTCAGTTTCCTGTTTGAGACTTTGGTTGATGAAATTTTGTTGTAAGAAGGGCATGAAGAGTTCAGAAGATGCTAATCTGTTGGGCATATGGAGTCAGAAAAATGAGATAGTTCTGGTGCCTGTGATGGAGAAAGTTTTGCTGCAAGGCTAGATGGCTATTGTTAATATAATTTCCAATTTAGTGAGTGAAACAATGGGATATGGAGTTACCAACAGTGTGATATAAGTTTGAATGACAATACCTACTTAGTAACATAAATGGATTACCAAATAGTGACTGTGAGGTGTTCAGAGCTTATTGGAGCAATTAAGAATTCCAATTTAAACAGTTGAAAGTTATGAAAAAACATTTATAGTGAAATTAGATTGAGATCAGGGTGTCTCCATGGAAAAATCCTGAGCTATTCTTTTTCTTTCTTTCCTAGATTCAGAACAACATGTGAGAGGGATGAGTTAAAATAAACAACAGAAAAATTAACAGAGATAGAGAAACACTTATTATATCAAGTCGTAGCACTAGAATCCTGTAGCATTCAATGGTTCCAATCACAACATGCACCAGTAAGACTCAGTTCCTGTAAACTCCAAGCTTTATTAATCACATCCTTCTGAAAGTTATAGCCGAGATCTCAGTTCTTCATAGGAGAAAAAACCAAAAAACAATAATCACCAACCCCTTGGAAGTGTATGCGAGGGGGAATATATACAATAGGTTTTACAAAATATCTCAATGCTGAGTCATTTGATACATCAACTGTGCTCACCAACTTTACAAATATCAGATAAGAAAGTTATTGCTAGTCTGAGTGTAAGATAAATGGTCTTTAATGCTGTCAGGCCTCTTCTTGACCTTTGGAAGAGAGTGAGTCCGTTGAGCGTTTCTGCTTTAATGCTGATTGATGTGAATGATGTGTCTTTATGCTCTGTCATGCTGAAGCTTTTTCTCGGCCCTGCTACCGGTAGCTGTCGTTACTGTTTTTGGTGGCTGAATCTTCATGCTGAGGTGGCTCATTCCACCTTTCTATCATTGTATGTGTATGACACTTTCTGAAGGTGATGACTTATATATTTTGATGACAAAATTCAGATGAAGCCTCTTGTTTATAATAATAATTGTATCATCATGGAGGCCCACCAATCCTGCGTAGGGCAATTGATGCCTCAAAATTGCATCCATGGTCTCATCTGCCTCTGTGTATTTGTAGAAATTTGGAGGCGTTTCAAACAGATGGTTAATCTCATTCATAATAAAGAACAGATTCTCTATTCTGTCATAGAGACTTTGCCCAGATGCTGGCCCTGTATCCTGGGAGCTGCTTAATCCTTGGCTAATCTGATTCGTGGCAAATGTGTTCACCCTCTTAGCATAAACTTCATGTGATAGAAGTTTTCCTACACTGTTGAGTAAGCTGGGGAGACCTATGCCCTGTAATGCAGCAAACTTATCCATGAACCTGTTTACCTCCGCTTTCATATCTTGGCTCCTTCTGTCCAATGTTTGTACCAGGCTTTTCAGTGTGAGGACCCTCTTAACTAGCTGGATAGTCTCCGTCCTGCTGGTGATCCCAATTGCTGCCAGCTGAGGGCCTGTCCTATTATTGAGCACATTAATCAATCTGTTGGCTACCTCAGGCATACTGCCTAGAGATGCCCTTGCTCTATGCACTTCCCTTTGTGCTTTACCTATGAGCTCCATTTGCTCATGAATGGTTTCAATGTATTGCCATTGGTCCATTATTGATTGGCCAATGTGGGTCCACAAAACTCTTCTGATCTCACCCACCACTTTGTCAAGGGTGAGCTCCTTCTCCAGCTCTTTTATTCTTTCCTTGAGAGTTTTTATTTCTCTCCCTTCCTCAACCACATTCTGCTTTGATTTATCATATTTTTCATTTAGTTTGGCCAACTCATCCTTGGCTCCATTCAGTTCTGTCATTTGGGCCTCTAGGGCCTGGACCTCATTTAACAATTTCTGCATGTCCAGGCTTGGAGCCTGCTTTGTAGACGCTGCTGCTGTTGATGTTGATGGTGCTGTTGTTGATGTAGACGATTCTGTTGCTGCTTCTGTGTGAGGAGGAGTGGTCTTTGGAGACTCCTCAAGGTTAATAACCTGTGGAGGGGGTTGAGAAGTCTGACCTCCCTCTTTCTGCTGTAGGGCTGCCTGTAGTGCAGCCTCAGTGTCTTCCAGCCTCCCTTCTGTCTGCACAAGTTGTTTGTGCAGTGCTACCAGCAATGTAGCTATTTCTTGTTCTTGCTTCTGCTGAGTAACCTCATATGTTTTGGGGTGAATGGTTGCTGGGAGCTTTACTTTATTTCTTAGGGCTGCCAGGTCTGCATCCCTTATCTTCAGCAGTGATTGTATGGCTTTGGGAGCCTTGGGATCATGCCCCAACTCTATAATTATATCTTCCAAAGACTTGATCCTGTTGTCTTTGGCGAAGGAGGATGCCTTCTCCAACTCTAGTTGGGCAGGTGTATTATTTAGGCTGTTCTCCAGTCTTTTTGCCAACATTGTCTTGTCTGCCAACGTTGCATAGACCATTTCACCCGTTTGCTTATGGAGTTCTATTTGGTCCATAGGGTGAATGTCTTTTGCAAGAACCTCCAGGTTGGTTCTTATGTAATCTACAGCTGACTGTGGCTGCACCGTGGTGGCCCTGAAATGACTCATGGTCATTTTTCCTTCTGAAATGTCATAGGCTGCCATGAGCCTCTGCTGATTTGTGGGGGCCATCTTCAACAACTGATTGTAGATTTGGAGCCTGAGTGGCTCATTTCTTCTTTTGATATGAGTGAACTGTTGCTTGATGCTCACCTCTGCTTTTCTTTGATGGCTTGAGGAGCTGACCTCTCCTCCAAGATTTCTCTCTGGTTCCTGCTGAAAGGAACTAGCGGATACCTCCATGCTTGGTGGGCCATTATCACTGATTTCCCCATAAGCATTTCTTCTTTAGAGAGGGGATTTAATATTTGCCTTTTCTCCCCTTGATTAGTTGACGTTGTAAGGGGAGTCTCCTGCTCTCTGTCCCTCTTCTTTCCTTTTTCCACTTTTTGTGGAGTCTGGAGTACTGAGGTCTCCACCATCTTCTCTTGCCCAGAAGGCATGTTTTGTTGAGCCTGTTGCTCAGTAGGTGATGGGGCCTCAGCCATCTGTTCTTGCTGCATAGGCTGCCCCTCTCCTTGAGGCTCTTCTTGCTGTTCTTGTTGCTGCTCTAGTTGCTGCTCTACCTCCTTATCTATTTGCTGCTCTGTTTGTTGCTGTGCTCTAGGAGGTGATTGTTCCTGCTCCACCTCCTTGCCCTTTCCTTTATTTGTTTCTTGTTGGGAAACTCCGACTACTTGCTGCTGGGCTGTGGAAGATGAGGCAGCTGCTCCAATTTGCCTCTGATAGGAGGAAAAAACCTGCCCACAATGTTCCAAGTCAGCCTCTTTCTCAATATTGCTAGTTTCTCTTCTTAGCATTTCTTATTTGCTAATTGGCTCTTCTAATGTGCCTTCTTCCCAACTTAGGGCATTGGCATACTTCTCAACATGAGGGATTTTCACATGGACATAGCCACCCAATTTATACTTTATCCTCCTAAGGGAAATTAAGTGATTAGGGTCATAAGGCACCCACTTGAAGCTGGTCTGAAGTCTGAGGGTCTCTAGAATCCTATCAGCTTCCCTCCACCCTTCTTCCTTCTTATTGTACAAGAAGGGACCCAGCTGATTTCTTACTTTTAGGTGCACCTTCTTGTTTTTAGCTTGGAAATGGAAAAATTCTGCATTTCCAAACTGCCTGAAGTACTCTAGGGTAAAGAGCCTCATAGGGACATATTTTGGCAGCCTATAGGGACTCAGCTCACAGCCATGTACTCTGATTACTGTATGGTGTTGGTAGAAGTACCAATCACCAATGCTGTATGTCTTAGAGAGTTGAAGGCTTCTCTGCATTTCTTCTGTCAATCTTGGGGGAGGGGCACCTAACAACAAGGTCATAGCTAGATGAATGAATAGATCAATAAATTCACAGTAGGTGTATGGTGAATAAGGCAGAAGATGGCAAACTGCAGTCCAAAACACAACCGACCTTGGGCGTCCCTGGTTATCTAGCTTCTTCAGAGGGACAGGGAAGGCATTAGGCTGATAGAACAAGAATAAATGATATATGTATCTTGTGTATTTAAACACCCTTTCCCTTTCTAGTTTCATAAATTGCTCATGAATCTTATTGGCAATGAAAGTAGCAAAGTCATAATGTACAGCAGGAGGCATCCCTGGGGAGAAAATGGACAGCATTGCTATGATGGTTTCATCCACATCCTCATATGTCCCATAACCCAGGATGTAACTGATCAAATCTACCATCGTTTTCCCCAGCTCATTGAGATATGGATATGCTATGGGAAGGGAAGCAGTCATAGATTGATACTCAGGCTGAATAAACAACTGGTTAACCCTGGAAATCTGATCCCTGGACAAGTTGCCCCCTTTTGTTATCAGGTCCTGGAGGGAGAGAGGATTAAGGGGCTTTGTAGTATGAAAGTGCAGCATTTCATTGATAGTCTCAGGGGTGATATGGAATAGTACTGAGCCTGAGGGGCTGAGGACAGCTCTTTGGCTGGGATCATAACTTGACATGCATTGTTTTATCAAGTTTGGTAGGACATTGACTTGAGGGAGGTTGTAAATGTGTATGTGGGAATCCCAAATTCCCAAGGTGTCAGCCCCACTACGATGTTGGGCCTTTAATTCATTCATCAGGTGAATATTAAACTTGGCTATCATGGGCATGGAGTCTAACATCTGGTAATCTTTATCACCTAGGGCTTTCCACTCCAGCTCTCTGTGTGGGGCATTCAGAGGTTGAATATTTAGGACTATTGGTGTCTCCATGGCTAATCAGTGGTTATGACTTGGTGCTGAACTGGTTTTAGCGGGAAGGAGACCAAAGAGGGTTAATTTTGCAGAGGTAAAAAGGGTAATGAGGTGTGATAATGGTGCAAAATGCTTAACAAGAGTAATTTGATAGATTTCAGGAGTAGGCAACTCAGTTTTCCTGGTGAATTATGTTGTTTTAGGTTTACAGTCCACGAATGCGCGGACAAAATGGGAATTTGGGGAAGGGTAGATATATGTGAGTTCAGCAGGTGAAATTAGACCCTGCAATTGTGGGGAATGCTAGTTTTCCCGGGAATTTAATGGTAAAAATAGGTTTGTTTTACTCTTATGAATTCAGTTTTGGAGAAACATGGACGTAACTTCGCTCTGAAAGGATGCTCTGGGTAAATACCTGGTGAATTTCCGGTAATGGTGACAAGTACAGGTGGGTTGCAGGCGGCAGCGCTCTTCAGGTCGATTTCAGCAGGTTGGCGACAGTGGGCGTAATTCTCATGCAGAGGAGAGCAATGGTTCTTTCAGTGAGAAAATGAGAAAAACACGAAAAAACGGCTAACTATGGACTTTTGGCTCATTGGCGCTCTTTTTGGATGACGTCAGCATGACGTCATCAGGTGGGGTCAGGGTCGGATGATGTCAACATGACGTCATCAGGTGACGTGGCAGTCAGTGAGTGGTCCACGGGGATTGCATAGGTGGCAGACACGCAGGAGCGCTGGCGGTCGGGGGTGCTGACAGGGCGCCAAACGGACGTAACGTGGGCGAGCCGTGGCGATGGCATGGGCAGGCGGTTTAGCGGAGTGGTAAGCGGGTTTTCTTGGACCGCCCTCTATACGGTCGCGGTATTGTCAGAGGGCGCTCTGAGAGACTCTATGGGGCGATGCATGGTGGAGGCCTGACGTCACCCACTGACAGTTTCTCGGAAGGTAACTTTCGAGCGCTGATGCCTGTCCGATATGATGTGGGCCGTCGGATGGGAGGGCCCAGATCCGACGGTTGACGGAACGATAAGGTGTGCGGGCAATATTCGATGGCGGGGGGAATTAAATATTACTTTCTTTTGAAAATCGCGCCTGGCGGAAACTTTGGAAAAGTGGGTTTTCCGGGTTGTTTTCAACATTTGCGGGTTAAGCGGGTTTTTACAAAGGTTTATAATCAAAGCGGGTTTAAGGCTATTAACCCGAGCAAATCTCGGATTAATCCCTAGGATTAATTCTTTAGCGCTCTGTAGGTTGCGCTCAAATGTTTTTTAGCGCATGAAGACCTTCAAAATCACACCTAGAGCTATAATGCTCGGGGGCGGGGATACTTAGATTTTTTGGGTTTTTTGCAAGTTTTACATAGTAATAGGGGAATAGGGGGTATGGGGAGTTAGATAGTAATAAGTTAGTAGTTAATATGAATGAAAGAGGTGGATGTGGGGGGATACTGAGTTTGTATGAAATTGACTTAGTCTTTTAGGAAGTAGATCAAAATGAAAAGAATTTTGCACAAGGAATGTGGCTATTAAAGAAACTAGAGCCAACAAAATACTTTGATCTTCTTTGTGAAGTTGGGTGGCATAGGGATGTTAGTCATGAAGGAGATGGGGAAAACTGGAAGTTGGACATGCTTCATTAAGTTGTTGTAACACTACTGTGAATAGAACATCTGCACTGGCATCCTGTTTTTACCTTCCCTTTAGGCCAGTGAAAAGTCACAAACCATGCTTTCTGCAACCCCATCTGCCTACCCACTCTATTTCCTAGCATTTTTTGTTACTCCAAGGAGGGTGCACTTAGATTTGCAAACCCTTTTGTGCCTTTTTCTTTACCTTTGGCTTTCTTTTGATTTCTATCTAAAGCTACCCTTATTGCTTCCAAGGCCCCAGATTAAGCAGTTGGGAACCTTCTTTCACTACCTATCTACTTTACCTGCCAAGATTGAGCTGTTTAGATAGGTTTCTTTCTCTAATCTACAACAAAAATTGAAACATGGCATGACTCAGCTTAGGCTGTTGGATCACCCATCCAGAAGTAGGGCATGTTGCGGGATTTTATCCCCTAAGGCTCTTGGGTGGAACCCTAGCAGACTGAAAGTTGTCTAAATCAAGAAACATGTACACACACAACCATTATGCTAGAAAAAACTATTTCTAAGGTGAGAAGGACGTACCTCAGGTCCTACGTTTGGGTAGTTCCTCAAGGGTGCAAACCCTTCTTCACGTCCCTTCCGCTCCTTTGCCCT
>APFE030363547.1:211116-266620 GCA_000404065.3 Pinus taeda | reverse complement strand
GGGCTATGTCTTACGCATTTCATGACATCAAGCACATTGTGCAGCCTTATCTCGATGATTTACCTACTCATTCATTACATAGAGCCGATCATCTCACTCATTTACGAGCCATCTTTATGAGATGTACGCATTATCGAATTAGGTTGAATCCACACAAATGCGTTTTTTTGTATAGAAACGGGTCATTTACTGGGATTTGTTGTCACAAAAGCCGACATTCGTGTTGATCCCTCAAAGATTGAAGCTATTGTCAAATTACCTCCACCTTCGACTCATCGCCAACTCCAAAGTTTGCAAGGGAAAGCAAACTTTTTACGTCGTTTCATTCCTAACTACGTCGAGATAACGAAATGTTTTACCAGGTTGTTGAAACAGAATACTCTGTTCTTTTTGGATGAGATAGCTAACAAATCTTTTGATGAACTTAAACACGCGTTATTGCATCCTCCCAACTACAACCAGGACTACTTTTTGTACCTCGTCGCTTCTCATTCCACCATTGGGATGGTTTTAGTTCAGGAAGATGAATTCAACAATGAACATGTGATTTACTATCTTAGTCGAACTTTGAATCCGAATGAGCTTAAATATTGCATGTGGAGAAATTGGCCTTGGCAGCTATTCAAGCTGTCCAAAGATTTCGTCACTACATCTTATTACGCAAAACCACAGTAATTTCTGACTGTAACCCTATGACGTATATTTTGACCAAACAATTGCTAGGGGGCAAGTATTCCAAATGGATAGTTATCCTACAGGAATTTGAAAAATCCAAGCCAAATAAATCTCTGGTTTTTGTGGAACTGATGTGTGATTTCCCGCGTACTGATACTGAAACTGTGGCGGAAGAACCCATTGCGGATGGATCCTTGTTTCTTATCAGTACTCTTGATCCATGGTATGGAGATATAATTGTCTATCTCCAAACCCAATCTTTTCGGCCTGAAATCTCACGATCTTAGCGAAGGAAAATACGTTTCCAATCCCAAAAGTACAATATTATTGGAGATACACTCTATCGTCGTGGAGTGGATTATGTTTTTTGACGTTATCTAACTCATGAAGAAGCTGAAAAGGTTCTGAATGACTGTCACTCTAGAGCGTGTGGCGGTCATATGTCTGGGTATGCCACAGCCCAAAAGATATTGTGTGCTGGTTATTTCTAGCCATCCTTATTTAAAGATTGTATCAACGCAGTTCGGAAATGCCACAATTGGCAAATTTTTTATCATAAGATGTGTGCTCCATTTGCTCCTCTCCACCCTATAATTGTCGTTGGTCCTTTCGCAAAGTGGGGTATCGACTTTATTACAGGTAACCCTCACTCGGCGGGGGGGCATGCGTATATCATCTTTGCGGTAGATTATTTTACCAAGTGAGCCGAGGCGATGCCTACATTTTCGGCAGATGGCAAAAATGCTGCAATTTTTGTTTTCAATCATATAATTGCTAGATTCGGTGTTCCTCAAGCGATTATTACTGATCATGGAAGTCATTTTCAAAACATCATGATGACTGAACTAACAGATCAACTTGGTCTGCATCACGATAGTTCTACTCCATATTATCCACAGGCTAATGGTCTAGTTGAAGCAATCAATAAAGTTCTAGTCACTATGATCCAACAAATCATTGGTATTCATCGGTCGAATTGGCATAACATGTTATTTTCAGTGCTTTGGGCATACCGAACCTCAATCAAAACATCAACTGGTTTCACTCCTTTTCAACTAGTTTACGGGTTGGAAGCAGTGTTATCGATTGAATGCGAAATTCTGTCATTGTAAATAGCCATAGAATTACTCCCAGCCACTTCCGAAGAAGAGAAACGTTTGTTGTACTTAGCTCAGCTAGATGAGAATCGACGTGACGCGGCATTAGCAATCGAGACTCATGCAAAACGGATAAAAGCTCAGTACGACTGAAATGTTACACCTTGTAATTTTTCGGAAGGAGACCTAGTTTTATTATACGATCAAGCAAACGATATGCTAGGGGCTGGAAAATTTGTACCCATGTGGCATGGTCATTTTGTTGTTAAGTGAAAGCTTGCAAAAGAGGCCTATGAATTAGTAGATTTTGACGGTGTCTCTTTAGGTAGACCCATAAATGGGCTTTATCTGAAAAGATATTATGCTTAAAGTTTGGTGTGGGGATTTTTGTTAGAATAGTTTCTTTCTAGTTGGTGTGTTTTAGATTAGAAAGTGTGCCTAGTTTAGAGAGTGTTTTTATCATCATTCCTGCTTATCTTGATTTTACTCTTGATATTGCAGATGTCGACGTCTCTTCAAACATACATTGGTTTTGCTGATGGTGCTTGTCGTAGTACACGAAACATTTCTTCCACAGCTTGGGTTATCTATTCACCCTCTGACGAGTTAGTATCTATGCATGGGGTAAGCCTGGGTCAAACAACAAATAACATTGCAGAGTATAGTGCAGTGATTGAGTTATTATCTGAATCCATCTCATTTGGGATTCAGAGTTTGATTGTTAGGTTGGATTTTGAACTCGTTGTATTACAGCTTAACAGGGTTTATGCCATTAGAATCCAGTGTTATTAAGATTATTTTTTAGAGTTCGTCTGTTGGAATGTGAATTTGACTACATCGAATATCAACATATTCCATGATATTTAAACACATTAGCAGATCCAGTTGCTTCTCGAATGTTAAATAGACATTTGCAATAATCGAGACAGTAAATTTAAAAGCATTCTAGAAACATGTTATACAAGATAACTAGTAATAGTGATATATCATAGCGTAGAAGTGTGTCAAATATACATCGTCTTCGATCATAGGTAGAAAAACACCTTATGATCGACAAAAATGATAGTACAAAAAGATATAAAATGTCGTATGAGTCTACAAGGGTGATCATCCTATCCCTGATGATCATCACGATAAGAAACCACTGCTCGGGCCACCCTACAAAGGAACCTCCTAAAAGGTCCTGGGACCCTAATCACATAGCACTGTAACCTAAGTGGAATATCATCTATACTAGTCTCTGGGATATCTACTTTCAAACGCTCTAGATGATGCTCCAATTCGGTCAAGGTCTCTGTTGATTGGTCCTATGGGGCTGGTGTTGCTGCAACAGGGTGTCTTCTCTCATAGGGCTGGAGAGCAGCTGGTGGCCGTGGACCCACACCTGCATTTAAAACTTTTTAATGTCAATTTTGGATGATTTAAAAACAAAAAAAATTAGTTAAAAATTTAGAAAATGTTGAAAATGATTTTACCTGAATCATCCCATTGCTCTCCTGGTGGAAGAGCCATGTCTGGATCACCACGATAATCCATCCCAGCAAATGGAAAGTCCTGAATCACGAAAAGTTGGTTCCCCAACCAACGAAAATACTCAGGTGGAAATCGGACAACCTCTATACCCTCCTCAGGATGACAGGCCATCACTGCAACCCAACGCATAATCCTAGGCTCTCGGGGAAGTCCAGCCTTAACGGAAAGCTGTTGTCGGACCAACATAGGGACCCTCTCTAGGCCAAATCTCACAACCAAGAAACCATATCCAAAGTTTTTTAGCTGCCCATTCTTTGCTCTAGTCAGTTGGCCTTTTGCATTCGCTAACACAGCTTCGCACCCGCTGAAGATGGTGCCTCGGTAATAGTCTACTGCCATTCGCATTTTGGATATGGTAGCTATTATCACGTAGGTTGTCCCTAGGATACTTATAGGGATACGGCTGAGGTAACCACAAACCAATCTTTGGATTGCAGGTTCTAGCCCACCTGCAATCAGAGAGGGCTCTCTCTTTAATGATTCAACTTTTGTTGATGATTTTAGGCTAGCTGTTGGCTCACGGGTATTTTGTTTGTGATTGGATGGAAGGTAGGATTCTCAAGCAAAGAGGCAAAGTAAGGTGTGATAAGTTTCGAACCATTGGGCGTGGAGTCATGGATTGAGGCTTGCTATTGCATTTTCTTGGTCACAAGGGGATCATGGAGCGGGATAGCCACACAAGATACAATTACCAATCTACTGAAAGGATGGAATGAGAAACAGGGATGAAAGGCAAAGGAGAATCATTTCATCATGCCAAAAAAGAGGAGAAATGGATGAATGGGGATCTAGGAGCAGTTAAGAATTCCTAAACATTCATTCATATGTGAAAGAAACAGTGTAAACAAGATCATTTAAGTATACATGATCATGGCTATTTCTGATGAAAACATAGAAAAGTGCAGAAATTGAACTTAAGGTGTAGTGAAACAAATCTTAAGCTATTCTTTTTTCCTGCAACTTAGAAAGCGGAACGGTGGTAAAAACATGAAAATTAACAGAGGAGAGAAACGATTATTGAATCATGTAGAAGCACAGGAATTCCATAATCATTCCTTGACCAATTGAACACATCAAGTAGTTTCGCAATCCATGCTTTCAGCAATCTTTGATTATAGAAAATATGACAGTTACAGTGCGGGTCTCTGCTCGGAGACAATGCTGGGAAGAAAACTAACCAACCTACTACCAACCAACCAACCCCTCACTACATTGTTCAGGGTGGTATATATAAGCAAAATATCGGAAAGACATTCATTACAATTGACCTAGACAGGTCTGCTAGAAAAACTCTTCGAAAGTCTAAGTGTTGCTGGAATTAAATGCAGGTGAATCCTTTTGGCTGCGCTAGGGGCAGCTGGATCAGAAAAGGCTACAATGTGGCCCTTGGAGGCTTGATGCGGTGTTGCTGGAATGATTGCGCTTCGGGAACTATAGTTCTGCTATGGTGCGATTTAAATGTGCAATGATTGTGATTTGAGGGCTTCGAGTGGCTTCACCCTCTTTCTGTGACTTTAGCTGGAAGGTATTAAATGTTCTCTTGCTTTGGGCTGCTGCTTAAGATTTTCACTGATAGTCTTTGCCGCTACATTGATGGCTTCCGCCGTCTACTGATACTCTTTGACACACTTGATACCTGATGATTTGATCTGATACACTTTAAACTCTGTCATTGATCTTCTGTTGTCTTTAAACCAGATCAATTTGGCACGATCGGGCGATTTTCGGGCTTTTCGGCACAGAACGGGCCAAGGAATCAACAGATTCCCCCAAGATTCCCCGAAACGGCCTATTTCTCGTAGCGATGTGTGATTAGCGCTTCGAGCTAATCGCGCATCGAAAACTGCCTCTGTTTCTTGTTCTGGAGCTCCGAAGTGCGATTTTTCTTTTTGCGCGAATTTTTGGTTTTCTGGCTACTGACGTCAACTTGACGTCAGCAGTACGGTGGATGACGTTAGCCTGCGGTGGGTCCCTGGTACAGACATGACATGGCGAGGTGCTGATACTGAAGGCGATGCGACGAACCTCTCCGATGCGATCGCAATATCGCATCGGCGGGGAACAGAAGGGTGGTTCAATTGGACATTTGGCGCTTGCAACCGTCGATCGCCGATATCGCGATATCGTGTCGGGTGGCGACGGATGGGTCAAAACTTGCATGAGAGGAAACTGCGATCTCGCGATGCGATCTGGCTTTCAAGGGTCTGCGGAGTGTTAAGGAAGTCAGCAAGGGGTTTGTTGCGATCGGAAGAAGTAAGTGGGTGCGAAAGGCGTTTGAGGCTTCGGGAGGGGTCCGATCACCTTAGAGGGATTTGCATTGTATTTGGAAGATGGTTTGAAGGGTAAGGGTTCTTGCTAAGTTTCAGGTAAACTGAGCAATTCCCAGGGGTACTTATGGTTATTTTTCTACTAGGGGGAGGGATATTTACATAGGGGATGATTATTTACATAGTTTTAGTAGGGGGATGGGGAAAATATAGGGAGCTAAATAATAATGTTAGTGGTTAATATGGAGATGGTAAGAGAGCGCTAAGTTCAGGAGAGCTTAGGTTGTTACAAGGGGATAGGACCATTCTTTAGAGAGAGTATGGAACGACTTTGAGTAAAAGTAGATCTTTACTCAAGCAACTGCTATGAAAATGATGAAACTTAAGAGGTATCAAGCAGATCTTGACCTCTTTTGGGGAAGTTAGTTAATGATTGGGGGAAAAATGAAGGAAGGGAGTTAGTTATACCTGTTTTTTGAGCTTCTCGCATAGAACTGCCTGTTGATTGTGTCCTGAGTAAAGATGACGTCCGGAAATCTGGAACTGATCAGCAATTAAGATTCAGCAACCTCAAAACTACCTACCCAGCCTACTTACCTAACATTTTTTCTTCTTTTGATTTGGGTGCACTTAGACTTGCAAACCCATCATTCTCTTTTTCTTTTCACGCTTTCCTATCTACAGACTACCCTTATTTCATCCGAGGGCCCAGATTAAATTGTTGGGCTCCTCTGCTTCTCTACCTATCTAAGAATCTGCCAAGATTAAGTTGTTTGGACAGATTTACATTCTCTATATTCTAAAACAGGAAATTTAAACCTAGGGAGACTAAGATTAAGCTGTTTGGACCTCCCTTTAACTGAAAGTTGGCGATACCAGGATAACTTCTCAAAAATTTGGAAGGCAATTAAATGAACTGTGAGTAGCCTTCTACGCTTGGAGACTGTTAAGCAAATATGGAACATTGCAGCATGCAAAGTATGACATATTTGGCCTGTAAAAATGCAAATCATGAAATATGAGTAACCTGCTGCAGCAGGAGGCTAATAGTGACTCCACTTAGGGATGGTTTCTCCTTGTGAGAAGCCAAGAACAGCAAGTCAGAATGCCTTCGTCTTTAGTTGTTGCTGTTTTATGCAAAATTGTCTTCTCCGGCTGCCTTATTAATCCTACCTACCTACCCTAACTAGCACTTACTTTGCTGTTAGGTGAGATCAAATAACCAGTGCAACCACTTAAGCAACTGAAACACAAGATGAACTCGCTGACTGATGGTCTTTGAATTTAAATGCATCATTCGGTCATGTGCCGTCATAATCAAAGTTGTGGCATAGAACGGTTGCTGTTGATGTATTTGGTTTTCACTGAGAAAGCACACTAAAGAACTTGCATCAAGAAGAAGTTCCATGTAGTCTGCAATAGGATCAATAAAAACATCATGTGGGAGAATTTCTTCCGGGTCTTCTGGGTCAGGTGGAACAATTGCATCCTCGGTAATAAGCCCTGCAACTGATCCTTCAGTCTCTGTCTTGAAAAAAGAATCATATAGGATCTGTAGGTCAGCAGGTAGCACTATTTCCTTTTGAGTTGGGGAAGGAAGACTTCGGCAGGATTCTGGGTCTTCTTGGTCAGATGGAACAGTTGCATCCTCGGTAATAGGCCTAGCAGCTAATCCTTCTGTCTTTGTCTTGAAAATAGAATCATACAGAATCTGTAAGTCAGCAGGTAGCACTATTTCCTTCTGATTTGGGGAAGGAAGACTTCGGTAGGATTCTGGGTCTTCTTGGTCAGATGGAACAGCTGCATCCTCAGTAATAAGCCTAGCAACTAATCCTTCTGTCTTTTCCTTGAAACCCAGATCATACTCAATCTGTAATTCAGGAGATATCACTATTTCCCTGTGGACTGGGGGAGGAAGATTTTGGTAAAATTATTTAGGGTCGCGAAAATTATATGATTGTATCTGAGCTTCCAAGAGTTCAATTTCATTCTCATATCTTTCAACAACTAACTCAAGGAAAAGTTTATTGGGGCGGCCTACTATTTTTAACAACACCGCTCTGAAAAATTCTTCATTAAGCTCAAATTCTGATAAATTTTTCCTGTATTCATCTAAAGCTTCATCAAATGGAAGATCTTCCTAGAATTTGGTCATTCTGTCTCACTTTTAGTGCTTTTGGCATATGGACTTAGTTGGTTGTAAAATTGGTTCGTTCCTCAGTGGAGCCTTTGATTGAAGTTGAAGTGGAGTCGCCAGGTGGATGCCTAGACTTTGAAGTGTCTGATCTCTGTCCACCATCAGAGATCAGAGCTAAACATGAAAAGCTCTGAAGAAAAGGAGCACTTTCTCCAGAAAGAGGGGTTTACAGAAATGAACAAAGCACTTGAATCCCAGTCGAGAACACAGGTACAGGTTGACCGAGACTTTCACAAGTCGGTTTCTTCCTCTGTAGAGCTGCAGACTGGTTTAATGAATTTATCTGAGGAGGTCCCCAGCGGAGTCGCCATTATGTTAACACTCAGGTTCTCCCTAGGCTCCTTATAGGGATACGACCGAGGTAACCACAAACCAATCTTTGGATTGCAGGTTCTAGCCCACCTGCAATCAGAGAGGGCTCTCTCTTTAATGATTCAACTTTTGTGGATGATTTTAGGCTAGCTGTTGGCTCAAGGGTGTTTTGTTTGTGATTGGATGGAGGGTAGGATTCTCAAGCAAAGAGGCAAAGTAAGGTGTGATAAGTTTCGAACCATTGGGCGTGGAGTCATGGATTGAGGCTTCCTATTGTGTTTTCTTGGTCACAAGGGGATTATGGAGCAGGATAGCCACACAGGATACAATTATCAATCTACTGAAAGGATGGAATGAAAATCAGGGATGAAAGGCAAAGGAGAATCATTTCATCATGCTGAAAAAGAGGAGAAATGGATGAATGGGGATCTAGGAGTAGTTAAGAATTCCTAAACATTCATTCATATGTGAAAGAAACAGCGTAAACAAGATCATTTAAGTATACATGCTCATGGCTATTTCTGATGAAAACATAGAAAAGTGAAGAAATTGAACTTAAGGTGTAGTGAAACAAATCTTAAGCTATTCTTTTTTCCTGCAACTTAGAAAGCGGAACGGTGGTAAAAACATGAAAATTAACAGAGGAGAGAAACACTTATTGAATCATGTAGAAGCACAAGAATTTTGTAATCATTCCTTGACCAATGGAACACATCAAGTAGTTTCGCAATCCATGCTTTCAGCAATCTTTGATTATAGAAAATATGACAGTTACAGTGTGGGTCTCTGCTCGGAGACAATGCTGGGAAGCAAACTAACCAACCTACTAACAACCAACCAACCCCTCACTACATTTTTCAAGGTGGTATATATAAGAAAAATATCGGAAAGACATTCATTACAATTGACCTAGACAGGTATGCTAGAAAAACTCTTCGAAAGTCTAAGTGTTGCTGGAATTAAATGCAGGTGAATCCTTTTGGCTGCGTTAGGGGCAGCTAGATCAGAAAAGGCTACAATGTGGCCCTTGGAGGCTTGATGTGCTGTTGCTAGAATGATTGCGCTTCAGGAACTGTTGTTCTGCAATGGTGCGATTTAAATGTGCAATGATTATGATTTGAGGGCTTCGAGTGGCTTCGCCCTCTTTCTGTGACTTCAGCTAGAAGGTATTCAATTTTATCCTGCTTTGGGCCGCTGCTTAAGATTTTCACTGATACTCTTTGCCGCTACATTGATGGCTTCCGCCGTCTACTGATACTCTTTGACATGCTTGATACCTGATGATTTGATTTGATACACTTTAAACTTTGTCATTGATCTTTTTCTGTCTTTAAACCGGATCAATTTGGCACGATTGGGTGATTTTCGGGCGTTTCGGCACAAAACGGGACAAGGAATCAACAGATTCCCCGAAACGGCCTATTTCCCGTAGCGATGTGCAATTAGCGCTTCGCGCTAATCGCGCATCGAAAACTGCCTCTGTTTCTTGTTCTGGAGCTCCGAAGTGCGATTTCTCTTTCTGCGCGAATTTTTGGTTTTCTGGCTGCTGACGTCAGCAGTACGGTGGATGACATCAGCCTGCGGTGGGTCCCTGGTATAGACATGACATGGCGAGGTGTTGATACTGAAGGCGATGCGACGAACCTCTCCGATGCGATCACAATATCGCATCGGCGGGGAACGGAAGGGTGGTTCAATTGGACATTTGGCGCTTGTGACCGCCGATCGCCGATATCGCGATATCGCGTCGGGTGGCGACGGATGGGTCAAAACTTGCACGGAGAGGAAATTGCAATCTCGCGATGCGATTTGGCTTTCAAGGGTCTACGGAGTGTTAAGGAAGTCAGCAAGGGGTTTGTTGCGATCGGAAGAAGTAAGTGGGTGCGAAAGGCATTTGAGGCTTCGGGAGGGGTCTGATCACCTCAGAGGGATTTGCATTGTATTTGGAAGATGGTTTGAAGGGTAAGGGTTCTTGCTAAGTTTCAGGTAAACTGAGCAATTCCCAGGGGTACTTATGGTTATTTTTCAACCAGCGGGAGGGATATTTACATAGGGGATGATTATTTACATAGTTTTAGTAGGGGGATGGGGAAAATATAGGGAGCTAAATAATAATGTTAGTGGTTAATATGGAGATGGTAAGAAAGCGCTAAGTTCTGGAGAGCTTAGGCTGTTACAAGGGGATAGAACCATTCTTCAGAGAGAGTATGGAACGACTTTGAGTAAAGCAGATCTTTAATCAAGCAACTGCTATGAAAATGATGAAACTTAAGAGGTATCAAGCAGATCTTGACCTCTTTCGGGGAAGTTAGTTAATGATTGGGGGAAAAATGAAGGAATGGAGTTAATTATACCTGTTTTTTGAGCTTCTCGCATAGAACTGCCTGCTGATTGTGTCCTGAGTGAAGATGACGTCTGGAAATCTGGAACTGATCAGCAATTAAGATTCAGCAACCTCAAAACTACCTACCTAGCCTACTTACATAACATTTTTTCTTCTTTTGATTTGGGTGCACTTAGACTTGCAAACCCATCATTCTCTTTTTGTTTTCATGCTTTCCTATCTACGGACTACCCTTATTTCATCCGAGGGCCTAGATTAAACTGTTGGGCTCCTCTGCTTCTCTACCTATCTAAGAATCTGCCAAGATTAAGCTGTTTGGATAGATTTACATTCTCTATATTCTAAAACAGGAAATTTAAACCTAGGGAGACCAAGATTAAGCTGTTTGGACCTCCCTTTAACTGAAAGTTGGCGATACCAAGATAACTTCTCAAAAATTTGAAAGGCAATTAAATGAACTGTGAGTAGCCTTCTACACTTGGAGACTGTTAAGAAAATATGGAACATTGCAGCATGCAAAGTATGACATATTTGGCCTATAAAAATGCCAATCATGAAATATGAGTAACCTTCTGCAGCAGGAGGCTAACAGCACCCTTGGAACTTCTAGGGAAGTTCTTGAAGGGCACAACCAACCTTGGCACCCTTGGAATCATAAAAAAAAATAAGTAATAATAAATAAATATAACTAGATAAATTTACATCAAGGGTAAATGATGATTAGAAACCAAAGTAATTAAATCAAAAATAAAACTTGGAATAAGGAAGATGATAGGAAGAAATAAAATAGAGTACCTTAAAAACACTACCCTTTCCCATGTTGGAAAATACTAGGTAGATTAGGTGGTTTAATAAGGAAAAAGGGGAAAGAGGAACATAATTGTAAGGATAAAGATTAATCCTAAACTAATTAAACCTAATTAAGAAAAGAGGAAGGTGAATTAAAATAAGAATAATAAAATTAAATTTAGAGAAATGTAGAGAGGCTCCTTGTGGTATCAACCAACATATAGAATATCCATCTAAGAGAGAACCTAAGTTAAATTAGGGAGTAGATTGGGGATAAAATCTTGACTCATTTATTGACTTCAAGTAATAAACACAATTTAAGGAATAAAAAGGGGGGAATAAAGAGACAACTAGGAGAAGAAATAGGAATCTTGTGAGGTGAGGAAAATATTAGTTTTAAATAAAAAAGTTAAGTAAATAATTTTGGGTGACCCTTGATGAGAGAGTGACACATGGGTAGGTGAATAATCAAGCTATTAAATAATATATATATATTATATATATAATAATATATATATATATATATATATATATATATATATATATATATATATTAATATAATATATATATATATATATATATATATATATAATTATGCATGACATGCCAAGTGTCATCTATGAGGACTCTTATAAAAGAGGGGGCAAGCCATGGTAGAGGGGACTTTTGGAACCCTATTTTTGGATGGATGATATGATGTCAGAGCAGTGATTATGAAGCTATAGTGATTTTGGTGAGGTAGAGGATTTTTAGAGAGGGGACTCCTGAGCTAAGGGTGCTCTCCTCTGCCAGCTAGATCCTTCCTCCATTGTACAACCCCATTGCAGCTTGGGGGTCCGCGGGGAAGAAGAGTACCCAAGGAGTAGGCTAGGAGGTTAACCAGTGGGTCTTCCCATTCGGATCAAGTGTGTCATCATTCACTCGCAGAAGTGACCGACAATAAGGGAATATCAGCAACAACTGAGCAAGTGGAGTCTCGCCTTCTGGTGAACGGTACATATAATTTCGTTACTACTTGATCTTAGTGAAAAGTATGAAAATGTTGTGATATGTTCCTGAAATGAGTATCAACAATGTGTGTGTTTAATGAACTTGAAATCTCAATGTGCTTCTTTTCTGGTCGTAATTGCTGTGTTAAAAAAAAAAAATAAAAAAAAAAATGGTCCTTATACTTGGTATCAGAGCACAAGTTGAACCCTTGAGGCCTATGGGCCCATGCATGCATGACTTTATATTTTAGTTTCTTTGCTTTTGGTTAGACTAGCTACTTGAAAACATATCTGTTTGCCTTCATTTTAGGAAATGATCATGCTGTAGGATCATTTTATGATTGTACTGGAGTAGGCTTTATTTTTTTATGTGTGTTTTTCTCTAACTATAAGGGGACTGTTTGAAATAGGGAAGAGCATCTACAAATGTCAAAACCTAATTCTATTTTATACCTTTTTTCTGAGAAAAATAAATTAAAAATATGTAATCTCCTTCAAATTATGAAAGTAAAATAAGCTGGTATCACTATGTCCCAAAATAGTTAGCTCTGCAAGAGCAAAATTCCGTGCAAAGTTAATGTTGATGCCGCACTCACTTTGAATCATGGGCTCTCACTAACGTATCCTTAGACATCCTCAGAAATGGCGTCACAAGAAGCATTTTCTCAGTGGACTATTTGTGCTAGCTTTCCCATTCTCCTCGCTACTAATCATTATGCTAAACATTTATGCAATGCCATTCCATTGTGCCACTTTAAAATACCATTCCGTTTGATCCATGCAATACCATTCAGTTCTACCGCTTTAGAATAATCAGAGGACTGCCAAAAGCCGATTGACATGCATATACTGCGCTGATAATCTGCCTTATACTAAGATAACTCGCATAGCCAGTGGTGATACCTAGCGTATCTGGTGAGAACATGCTTATCTGGTGATAATTAGCGTATTCACTAATAATCCGTGTAACCATTGCTAATAATTCGCGTAAAGACCGTTAGAGCTCGCATAACCTGAAAGTAACCACATATTTGGCTATAAATACTTACCAATCCAACGGAGGTCATCACATAAATAGCAGAGACCACCCGCATATCAGCATAATGATCTGCCTATCCTGCATTGATAAGCCACGTATCGAATAATAAACACACATATCCAATCATAATAACTCACGTATCGGTAGAAAATTTCATAGTGTGTGATTCAATGTATGAGAATTCGGAAAGACTATGTGTCGATTTCTCTTAGTGATGATAGAAGTGGTGGTGATCAATGTTTAACTTAGTTGCAAAGATTTCTGTGGAGAAAATCTGAAGTAGTGAGCCTATGCGTGTGAAATTTCATTACCCAGAAAACTATGAAATAAACCCTTTTCAGAGCGTTCTTTTGCTGTGCAAGTCAGAGCGTTGTTTTGCTGTGTATTCGATTTAAATAGTTGTGGATTGTGTTATTTTAATTTTAATTACAAGATTCCGTGTTGAAGTCAATTCTGGCGTTGTTTAAATCTATGAGTATAAAAGTTGTTAACACAGAGAATTGATTTAAATTGTGGTTGGAATTAGTAAGCGGACTTAAGTTAAACTACCTCTCCATTTTGAAATAAATTGATTCTAAAGATATCTTAAGGATTTTCGAAATTGAGTCAGATCTGGTAGTTTCGCGTCCGAGCGTAGCAAGTGTCAAACTCTTGTGGCATATCGAATTCAACGTGGCAAATTAATTCGACATTGGGTCAATCAGCTCTGAGTGTCAATCCATAATGTTGCGTTTGGAAAAATAGCAATTGGAATTCACTGATTAATAATACATCGGAGCATGGAGAGGGATCCACATCGTTCCATATAACGATGGATCTGGAGGCGAAGTGTATTTAAATTTTTTGATATAGATCGGATCTAGTATAAGCAATCGGATTGGAAACCTAAAGGTGGAAGCACATTGCAAATACGATGGTTGATTTCCAATTGAACCACAGCGATTCTGGTCAAATCGCATTGGGACTGTGAAATAATAAAACAGGTTTGATATTAAAACAGCTCAACTTCCTATTTCCGATTACAATCACATCAGAGTTCCAATTGGTTTTCATCAGAACGGTGATCTCCGATCTCCGATCTCTGAGTGAATCGGATCGGAGCAACGGATTTTGTTTTGAATGAGAGTTGGACATAGATTGGGATCGTCGATTGATATATATATCGGTGTATGACCAAAGTTTGGAGCGTTTTTGAATAGTGAAAGGGAAATCGATCCAAATCACTGGATCAGGTGATTTGGGGCAATTAAAATTATGTTCCATCATTATTTTCTAGACTTTAAATCGATGGAGAAGGTGAATTAAGACGTGTCAAATTTTCGGCATGAGAAGTGTTAATCCAGCTTGTTTTTTTTATATTTAAAATGAAACAGAGTTTTATATTTAAACAAAACAGAGCCTTGCTCACAAAAAATCCCCCTAGACTGATATCTGTTCGATTTTTTTTAACATTATTAAAAAGATACAATATATATATACACTAACTGACTATATATATATATATATATATATATACTCTGACTGAAAGCCAATCTTCGTTTGAATTAGTGGTCTCTGTGTTTAAATTTTTCAAAAGCGGATTCTGTATGTAGGCTCTTGTTAGCATAAATTAATATTCCAAAAACTGGATTTCGATATTTATAAACTCACTGGCTTTCACATGGTCGGCCATTAAAGCACCAACTAGTTACACATTATTTTCAGCAATCATGGCTGACGATCTTTCCAGTGTGCTGCTTCTGCATGCACAGAGGAAAGCAAAAAAAAAGTATGATTAGAATCTGAATTATTTATTTTGTGTTTTTATTATTAAAAAGTACAAAATATCATGCTTAATTCTTTAAGTATTGTCTAAGCTTTTCGCTCCACTAATATGAGCTTTTCACTCCACAAAAAGCCTTGCCTAACTCTTCTCCCCTATCACACTAATTTTCTAATAATAGCTTAACTGAAATATTCTATTTATTAATAAAGATCTTAACTCAGTTGACACTTCTGGTTACAATTCTGTGACTGATCAGAGATTAAATCGGTTGACACTTTCGGTAAGATGGACGTTTCCTTGAATTTATTTCCCTCAGTTGCTGCATTTCTTTTCTCGATTTCCGTTTTGAATTAAGTCTCAGTGGAGTCTATAAATTTTGATCAAGAAATGGCCATATTTTGTTAAATTCGAATTGTTCTGTCATTCTTCTAGTTTAAAGGCTCCATCAAGGAATTTGAGGTTTGAGGATGATTTTGATGAAATATTTGCAACAATTTGTTTTAAACGAGCAACTACTGTGAACATTAAGCAAATTTTGTTTAAATTTATAAGGCATAAGATGGAATGGTAAAAATGTGTGTTAAATGTTAATCCCGCTGTTAATGATGATTGATGAATTTTATTTTTGTTCATTTGATGAAGATTTAGGTTTATATTGAGCAAAATAGGCTTTGATGCTTTTAATATGTTTTATTTAGAGCTCAAATAATTATCAATGAGCGCTATTATGGTTCTTTTGATGAAGATCCGGTGTCATTTTGAGGAAAATAGGCTTTGATTCTTTTAATAGAGTTCAAATGATGATTAATGAGCCTTCTTTTGATTAATTTGATGAAGATTTAGTTTCAAATTTTCTGAGTTTTTTTTTTTTTTATATATTTCATTTAGATTTCTGTCCTTGAATTGCTGTAAAATTCCTTGTTCTAGTGGAGTTTTGTGAATATTTTTGTTGCTCTTGCTTAAACATGCAATTTGAAAGTTCAGCTGGATTTCGTTAATTACTTTGCTACCCTGCTCCTTGGCAGTTTGAAATTTGTTTTGATTTAACCATGTTTAATTATAAAAAAATTTATTTAAAAAAAAAATAACATTATCCCTGTTACTTGGCTGAAATTTGAATATTTTATTATATTTGATATCGTATTACACAATACATTGTAGTGATGTTGCAATCATTATTTTATTCGTGTAATACCAATACTTTTTACAAACTAGGAATTAATTAATGTTGAAATTAAATTAATTAATTTTGAAAGGAAACTGAATATTATGCGTTCATTTAAGTCAAATAAGTTTAGAAATGCATTCTTCATATATGTTTTAATAACTATAAATTGAAGAACCAATCATGTTAAATAAAAATTTTAATTGATTGGTTTTTACCTTATAAGGAAAAATCGTATTAAACTGTGGCAGGTGAACCATGGTTAGGAGAGGTGCCAGAAGGAGTGGGGCAGCTAAAGGGCACAGCATGGTGGCACCACAATAGCCTACTCCTACCACCCCACCTAATGAGGGGGGAAACATCTCAACACAGGAACAAATACCAACGGGAGAAGTGTTGAACTTAATGAGATCATTCCAACACATGTCTGAGGCATTAATAAGCCATTTGGAACGGAAGCATGGAGGACCGGTCATAGAAAATGAAACACCCCAAGGTACCACAAGAAACGATGTATGTCGAGACTTGGAAAAGGTAAAATTTCCAGAGTTTTGGGGTTCCACTGATGGTCAATCTGTAGAGGCATGGTTGGAAAACATGGCTATGTGTTTTAACCTAAGAGATTACACCTCAAACATTAAGGCTAAGATGGGTATATTCTAGCTAAAGGGAAGTGCACTACTTTGGTGGAAGACATTATTAACCCAATTGGGAATGGATATATCAGAAGTAACTTGGGAGCTATTTGAATTTTTTTTTAGAGAAAGTTACCTGTCAAAAGAGTTCCTCGAGAGACAGCTAAATGAATTCAATTCATTAAAGCAAGGGAGCCGCTCCCTACCAGAATATGAGGCACATTTCATGGAATTACTCTGTTATGCCCCTCATTTAAGCACAAAGAAGCTCAAGGTGAACAAATTTGTGTATGGATTAAATGTTAACATTCGTACAAAGGTTAGAATCTTAATGCCTCGCACCTTGCACGAGGCAGTTCAGCGGGCAATCATTGCAGATGAGGAGATCATGAGCAGTGAACATAGTAAGTCTATGAGGCCCACAAAATCAGGAGTACCTGGTATGGAACGTAGAAATTTGTAAGGGGGTCCTGCACTAAATCATCAAAAGTGGTCAAGAAGAAATCAAAGAACACCATATAGGCATCCAGCTCAGCATCCGCAGGGCATCGCAGCAAGCTCGTCAACCACCACCGCACCGGCCTATGCGACAGCACCAAGTCACACCACCTTAGCACCAATCTTCTTTCCAGCAGAGTTTTAGAACAGCTCACAGTTCAGTTGGTAGTAGGAGCCAAGTCCCTAGGAAGGGGTGTTGGACTTGTGGGGGTCCTCACTACGAGAGGGATTGCCCTCAAAAGACAGGTAATACCAACTCAATTAAGAATGCAACTACATTGGGAGATCTGGGGAAGGCTCATCGCATCCATGCAGCGGTGAACAATCACCAGGTCGAACACCAGTCCACTGTGTTAGAAACATCAGGTAATATTGATGGTATGAGTTTTTTCATTTTAATAGATCCAGGGGCTACTGATTCTTTTATTTCTATAAATGCATTATCATTGATTAAACATAAAGCAACCCCAAAATATTAATTTAGACACGTAGAAATGGCATGTGGTATGAAAAGAAATGTAGGAAAAATGGTAAAGGATTGTGAGGTGGACCTGGGGGTATGTAAGACCAAGGTATCCTTGTAATCGACAATTCTAGGAGGTTATGACGTAGTTATAAGAATGGATTGGTTGGAGTGGCATGAGGCACTCCTAGATTGCAAGGACAAGATCCTACATTTCATCGATGATGACGGTCAAAGAAAATCATTAAGGGGAAAGAACCGAGGGGTGTCCCTGAGGTTCATCTCCTCCATGCAACTAATGAAATTTAGGCGAAAGGGATGTCAATTGTTCTCAGTGGTAACTCTAAACAAAAAGAGTGACTCTGAAGATTTGATAAACACCCATTCCTTGTCGAATTTAAGGATGTATTTCCCGAAGAACTACCCGAGCTACCCCCAAATAGGGAAATTGATTTCACCATCGACCTTAAGCATGGCACGGAGCCTATTGCAAAGGCACCCTACTGGATTTCGGCTCCAGAGCTAAAGGAATTGCAGATCCAATTAAAGGAATTATTGGACTTGGGGTTCATATGACCTAGCATATCTCCATGGGGAGCCCCAATGATTTTTGTTAAGAAAAAGGATGGGTCTTGGCGACTGTGCATTGATTACTGCCAGTTGAATAAAGTAACGATAAAGAATCAATACCCTTTACCAAGGATAGATGACTTATTTGATCAAATGAGAGGGGCCACTGTGTTTTCAAAAATATATCTGATGTCAGGATATCATCAGTTGAGAATCAAAGAAGAAGATATCTCGAAGACAACATCTAAAACAAGATTTGGGCATTATGAGTTTGTAGTTTTACCCTTTGGACTAACAAATGCCCCGGGTGTTTTCATGAGTTTGATGAATGGAATATTTCGGGATTACTTAGACAAGTTTGTACAAGTTTTTATCAATGACATTTTGATCTACTCAAAGACCCCAGCAGAGCATGATGAGCACTTGAGGATAGTCTTGCAATGTCTTAGAGAAAACCAATTGTATGGGAAGTTGTCAAAGTGTTCCTTTTACCAAACCAAGATTCATTACCTTGGACACATTATCTCTGGGGAGGGTATCGCAGTAGACCCAGTGAAGATTGAAGCCATCATGGAATGGCCAACACCAACCAATGTTCATGAAATACGAAGTTTCATGGGCATGGAAGGGTACTATCGAAGATTTGTTGAAGGGTTTTCGAAAATAGCAAACCCCATTACCGAGCTCCAAAGAAAGAACAAGAAATTCATCTGGACTAAAAACTGTGATGAGGCATTCCAACAGTTAAAGGTGTTATTAACGACAGCACCAATTTTGAAGGTGTTGGATATGGAGCAAGAATTTTTGGTTTGCACTGATACCTCCAAAGAAGGACTGGGTTGTGTGTTGATGCAAGAGGGAAGAGTAATAGTCTATGCATCAAGGAAACTCAGAAGCCATGAAGAAAACTACGTAACCCATGATCTAGAAATGGCAGCAATTGTTTATGCACTAAAGAGTTGGAGACACTACCTTTTAGGAAGGAAGTTTGATCTTAGGACTGACCATTGTGGGCTACAATGCATATTCACTCAAGATCACTTAAACGCAAGGCAAAGATGATGGTCGAAACTAATTAGTGAATATGATTTTGATATCACTTACATCAAAGGAATGGTAAATAGGGTGGCTGATGCCTTAAGTAGGAGGCCGCAGATATTTTCAGTGATTCCCTTGAAGACAAATTTGAGGGAGAAACTACTTGAATTACAAATTAAAGACACCTTGTATCAGGAGGTTAGCAAAAGTTTGAAGGAGGATGAAATGAGGGTCCCAAAATATGAGGAATACTCCTTTGATAATGATGTGCTACTACAATTTCGGGGAAGGATATATGTACCACCGAATGAAGATATACGCCAGTTAATCTTAAATGAAGCACATCACGCTGTATTCATGGCACACCCTGGTGTCAAGAAGATGAGTACGGATCTGAAACCACTCTTCTTTTGGAAACGGATGAAGAAGGACATCGTGAACTTGGTAGCAAGATGCTTAGAGTGTCAGCGAGTAAAAGCTGAACATAGGCATCCGACAGGTTTATTACAGCCCCATGAGATACCAAAATCTAAATGGGAAGTTATATCAATGGACTTCATTGTGGGACCACTAATGACCTCAAGAAGACATGATTCCATATTTGTGGTAGTGGACACGTTAACCAAAAGCGCCCATTTCATACCAGTTAAGACTACATATAAGGCCCCAGAAATTGCGAGGGTTTTTATTAATGAGGTTATGAGATTACATGGAGTGCCTACAAAGATCATATCCGATAGGGGAGCAGTGTTAACTAGAAGATTTTGGACCAGTTTCCAAGAAGCTTTGGGAACCCAGTTGAACATCAGCACTACTTATCACCTATAAACATATGGGTAGTCAGAGAGGACAAATCAAATCCTTGAAGACATGCTTCGAATGTATGTGATGGACCAACAAAAGAGATGGGAGGAGTTTTTACCTCTTGTAGAATTTGCTTACAATAATAGTTATCAGCGTTCCATCAAGATGGCGCCATTTGAGTTCTTATATGGAAGACCTTGCAGAACACCTCTTAGTTGGGATCGACTAGAGGACCGAGTATTAATAGGACCTGAGGTGGTGCAAGAGATGGAAGAACAAATGACCATGATTAGGAGGAGGCTAAAGGAAGCACAAGACAGACAAAAGAGCTATGCTGATGCTCATCGGGTAGACCGAAGTTATAAAGTAGGGGATAGGGTGTTCCTGAGAGTAAGGCCCCAAAAAAGCTCTATAAAATTTGGAAAGGGAGAAAAATTGTCTCCACGGTTTGTGGGACCTTTTGAAATATTAGAAAGGAAAGGGCCAGTGGCATATAGGCTTGCCTTACCTCTATCTTTAGCACGTATGCATGCTGTGTTTCATGTTTCTGTTTTATGTCATTATATTTCAGATCCTTTGCATATTATTGACTTTGGTCATTTGCAGGTCTCGGACGAGGGAGCAGTAATGACCGAACCAGTTTTCATACTGGACTAGAGAAATTTGCAGCTTAGACGACAGTTAGTGGACCAGGTCAAGGTCTAGTGGGACAATTATAGTCCCAGTTCAGCTACTTGGGAGGACGCCGAGGAGATGCGTCACCGTTTTCCTTACCTATTCCAGGGACTTCGAGACGAAGTCTATTATTAAGAGGGGGTGTATGTAGGCCCACTCTAGTTGACTGACAATGATATGACGCAAACATTTAATTAGCCATAAGGCCCACACTTTATTCTTTGAGGACCTCAGGTTGAGGATCTGGACACATGACACTATTATTAGCGATTGAGATATTCATGGTTGTGATGTTTATAAATGCTTTCCATTGATATTATGATAGCATGAATGGTTATGTATATTATCTATCAGTATTCCGATGATTGCAACATTAAATAGTTAAGTTTAGTCTCTATTTGAATTTATGATAAGGGTAGTAAAGAATATGTATGCGCTCTACTAAAAGCATAATGATGATAAATTTGATAGATAGGTATATTTCTATGATGTTACGATGTTGACAACTTAATGAATATGTATGTTTCCATTGATGATTAATGATGATAGCCATGAGGGATGTGTACCCTATGTTACCTACTTCCGTCAGTTCAGGCTTATAATGGACAATGATGTGAATGACCAGGAATTGTTAATGATGCTATTATGATAATGACTAAAAGTGAGAAAACTTGTTACTGATGATTATTGAGTATGGAAGGAAACCATCAGAGGTGCTCGCATATGACATGTCGATGACACCTGGTTTGATGAAAATTCATATTATTTTATCTTTTAAAGTCTAAGTCGATCTTGAAATCTGCCACATATGTTTAGCTATATTATGATGATATGTTAATGGTTGCAGGCACAGATTAGTTGCTTGAACGAATGACTCACATATGGGTGATGGGTTTGTATAGGTGGATGGAACTACATGGTAGGGGTGGGACAGAGTCCATGATCTCACCCACTAGCACTCCCGCCGTGACTTGGGTTGGAAGGGTTGAAACACCTTCACCTTGAAGACCATGATGCCATGAGGGTAGGTCCCAAAGTTGGGTCGCTCATGAGGAGTTTACTGGGGGGCACGTATCAAGGTGGATTCCTTGATCCCCAGCACCATTAGTCTCACTATAGCATGCAACATAAGAGATGATAGTGGTCTATGACGTTGCACTATACTTTCCCCTCGTAGTCACTGGATTGCTTAGGGAAGTGGGTGTGGAACCTTGGATTCAGGGGAATTTCTTGAAGGGCACGACCAACTTGGCACTGGCATCAACGTAAAACTATTTGGTGTGGCACCTTGGAACTTCTAAGGGAAGTTTTGAAGGGCAGACCAAACTTGGCAACCCTTGGAATCATAAAAATAAATAAATAATAATAAATAAATATAACTAGATCAATGTATATCAAGGGTAAATGATGATTAGAAACCAAGGTAATTGAATCAAAAATAAAACTTGGAATAAGGAAGATGATAGGAAGAAATAAAATAGAGTGCCTTAAAAACTCTACCCTTTCCCATGTTGGAAAATACTATGTAGATTAGGTGGTTTAATTAGGAAAAAGGGGAAAGACGAACATAATTGTAAGGATAAAGATTAATCCTAAACTAATTAAACCTAATTAAGAAAAGAGGAAGGTGAATTAAAAGAAGAATAATAAATTAAATTTAGAGAAATGTAGAGAAGCTCCTTGTGGCATCAACCAACATATAGAATATCCATCTAAGAGATAACCTGAGTTAAATTAGGGAGTAGATTGGGGATAAATCTTGACTCATTTATTGACTTCAAGTAATAAACACAATTTAAGGAATAAAAGGGGGGGAATAAAGAGACATCTAGGAGAAGAAATAGGAATCTTGTGAGGTGAGGAAAATATTAGTTTTAAATAAAAAGTTAAGTAAATAATTTGGGTGACCCTTGATGAGAGAGTGACACATGGGTAGGTGAATAATCAAGCTATTAAATTAAAAAATATATATATATAATTATGAATGACATGCCAAGTGTCATCTATGAGGACTCTTATAAAAGAAGGGGCAGGCCATGGGAGAGGGGATTTTTGGAACCCTATTGTTGGATGGATGATATGATGTCAGAGCAGTGATTATGAAGCTACAGTGAGTTTGGTGAGGTAGAGGATTTTTAGAGAGGGGACTCTTCAACCAAGGTGTGCTCTCCTCTGCCAGCTAGAGCCTTCCTCCATTGTACAACCCCATTGCAGCTCGGGGGTCTGCAGGGAAGAAAAGTACCCAAGGAGTAGGCTGGGAGGTTAACCGATGGGTCTTCGCATTCGGATCAAGTGCATCATCATTCACTCGCAGAAGTGACCGGTAACAAGGGAATACCAGCAACAACAGGGCAAGTGGAGTCTTGCCTTCTGGTGAATGGTACATATGTATTTCATTACTAATTGATCTTAGTTAAAAGTATGTAAATGTTATGATATGTTTCCTGAAATGGGTATCAGCAATGGGTGTGTTGAATGAATTTGAAATCTCAATGCGTTTCTTTTCTGGTCGTATTTGCTGTAAAAAATAAAAATGTATATAGTTTTAATATGGTCCTTACACTTGGTATCAGAGCACAAGTTGAACCCTTGAGGCCTATGGGCCCATGCATGCATGACTAGTTTTGTTTGCTATATGTGGGTATTTCTTTAAAATCAAATTACTCAAGTTTCAAAAAAAAAAAAAAAAATACTCTTTTTTTAAAAATTTAATGCGAAATGTTAGTAAATTTATTCTTTTCCACTGTGGATATCTTTTACAAATCCAACCACAAACATGAAGCAGGTAATTTAGCCATAGTAAAAAAGTGACTTCCTACAACTTAGATGACAAATCCGTGACCATCCAGATAAGGCGAACCTTCAGCGTCAGTTATTTCTTTCTATGGTATATATGGCCCATTAGTTTAGGCTTCGTTAGCACAGTACAAATTGACAAGCATTAATCGGAATTAATTGGATGGATATGGTGATTGATTGAGTGGCGTGGCAGAGTTTTTAAAATACGGTGTAGGGCACATCATACTGCTTTCAAAGTGAAGCAACCCTTCATCGGGCTTGCCAGAATTTAGCATATAGATTATGATGTGTGTGTACATTTACAATTTCCTTCTTTGTTTTTTTTTAAAAACAAATCGACCATATGTGGGGATCGAACCCACGACCTGCATCCCAGCAATCGTCATTTCGTAACCCACAACTTTCAATTCTCAGCAATTTATAACGTGAGAGCCGCACAACAGATCGACCATAGTGAGAGTCGAACAAATGACCTTTTGATCCGAAGTCGAACGCGCTAATCCACTGCGCTATATCTTCACAATGTTTGGTAATCGGCACCAGCGTTGGAAGCATGGGATATTTTAGGCTGTTTCATGGAAATAACACTCTTCTGGGGAGTAGTCTGATACAGCTCAGGATATTTCCTCTGTGCGATTTTACCCTCTATTTTTACTCACTCCAACGAATATTTACTGAGAAAGGACTTCACGGTTTTGCCTTGTACGCACAGCAAGAGGAAACAAACTCATATGCTCAGCCCAAAATAAAATACGTCCCATTTTTAAGGTATGTTGTCCAGAACTTGTTTTATCAGGAGTTGATGGTGTTGCTCGTGGACAGAGAAAACTTATTTCTTCTAGTTTACAAACTCAGCTGCAAGCATCTCAATAATGAACAAGTCCCTTTCTACACAACTCGAGCTCCACAATTCAATTGATAAGAATATCCTGAATGGAACTCAGCCAAAAAGAATAAGAGAACTAGTCCTCTTCCATCCGTGATGTTTTGGCGCCTTCTTGTGCATGCCGAGCAATTTTCTCCTCAACAGTCTCGCGCCTTTGAACAGTGCCACCATATCCTGTAGCTTGGCAGAACTTTCGATAAAGAGGAATTGCTGCATAGGAAGAACCCACCGTTGCAACTACCAGTGCAAGAAGATACAAAAGTGTGGCCTGTGATTTGTCACCCGCAGCTTGCCCTGTTGAAAACTTTTGGGAAAAGGACCCTCGAATGGTCTGTTGACTAACTTGATGTACAATTTTTCCAAACTTTTGGGTACTGAATTGAGCTATTTTACACGAATCCCAGGGATGTAAGCCGTTGAATAAATTCTCATAATTAGAACTTCCATAAAAGCATACTTTCAACTTATGGATCGATCCAAGCACTAAAACTGACTGTTGTGTTCATAGGCATGGTCATAGCAAACTCTCCTGCTTGATGACAGGTGTATTGTTTTATAGTTTGAAATCTCAACAAAGAATTCTCATTCGTTACTTGTAGGTCGAGGAGATTCTTAAATTGCAGAAGATTATTGCAATTTTTAGCCATTCCCCGGAATATGGAAGTAGCCTGCTTATGCCTGCTTAAGCAAACCATGATTTCCTCCGGATGAAATCCTCGTCTTGTTGTATCCGTGATTGTGAGATCCCTTCTTGTGAAATGGCTCCAGGAAGTATTGATTTTTTATAGTTAATGCATCTTTTCCAGTGAAATATTTAATCAAACAGTTTGAGAACAATGTGCTATAGTTGTACTTAATTTAATTTGACTCCAAATGAGAAGCATAGAACCCAGATGACTGGTAATACTCTTGCAACATATCTGGGTATATTAGATGATTTGGTGAAGAACGTCAACTCTACAACAGTGGATATATATTCATAAATTAATTCCATGTGCACAGTTGTTCCATATGGCCTGATAACCAGAAATACCTCCTCCCTTTCGGCAACGACAAAACCCAACAAGCTGGGTTGTCTTATCAAGTGGGTTACCGAGAGAAATTTGGATAAGTGCTTTTACTGATCCTAAACATCAGAGATTTAGTTTAGCTAATATTAAATCTTGGATAAGGATATTTATTTTACAAAGATTTCATCTAAAATACGAAATAATAAAAAATATGCCACCTCCTATGTATAACTAATGGGAGCACCACTAACTTTGTCTCCGCTAATGTGGGATCTACACGAACATAGAATGCTTAATCTATTCATATTGGATTGATATTCCACGGCATCAAATGTTAGTACATAACATTCCTGATAGTATCAGCTAATGCTTTATGTTAACATGGGTTTTGTGGTATTCGCAGGCGTGCTCTTGCATATGTCCAACAACATATAGTATCAATAGTAATGGTGATACGACAATCATGTGCACAAATAATGTGAAAAAGTGCTTAGTACATGGGGAGGCATTAACATTATAAGATGGGGATGTTTTCTAAGCCCGTAGTTACGGTTTCCAGAGAGAAATAATATGATTTAAAAAAATGAACGAATAAAAAAAATATTTTAAAAGGGAAATTTTTATTAAACTAAAGGATTTTTAATTTTAAAATTTAAATAAATTAAATTTGATTTAATATTATGGTTAAGAGTATGTAGTATTATTTTAAATTGGACTTTCGTTTATATTCTTTATAGTTTTATTTTTATTTTTTCAAAACTAGTATTTACTCTCATATTTATTTATTTTTTAATTTAATATTTTTGAAGTATTTATTTCTCATGTTTTTTTTAAAGTTGTCTTTTCGGAATAATTTGTAGAAATATTATTTTTATAATTAAAGTTTTCTTCATGGAGTTGTCCTTTTCATTATTGAACAACGAAAAAATAAATAAATAAATAAATAAAGTTGACTTGAATTTACTGTAATAGTTAAAATGATTGGAAAGTAGGTTTTATATTAGTTTTATTTAAATTTAGTGTTTATAAAGACAAGTTGTGATAATGAAGTTAGAAAGGTAAATATGTTAAGGAGTGATAATGAAGTTTTCTTCATGGAGTATTTATCAAGATTCGGGAAGTTTGGGAATTTTAATTTAGCATTTCTCAAATTTTTCGTATCTCATAGAAATTGAAATTTGCTCCCACATAAGATTCCATAAATTAAACAATATCATAGTTTTTTTTTCTTTTCATTGGTAAAGGAAATTTAAGTATAAATTATTACTATATCATTTTAAATTTCTTCTTTTCCACATTAACATAAAGTAGGTGATAGATTCAAACTCTTAATTTTAACACTTAGCTTCCATGTTAGACTGGAAGTTTAATTTTAAAATTTAAAAAGAAAGAAAGGAAACTGAATATTATGCGTTCATTTAAGTCAAACAAGTTTAGAAATGCATTCTTAATGTATGTTTAATAACAATAAATTGAAGAACAACTCATGTTAATTAATTTTTTTTTGATTGGCTTTTTACCTTATAAGGAAAAATCGTATTAGACTATGGCAGGTGAACCATGGTTAGGAGAGGTACCAGAAGGAGTGGGGCAGTTAAAGGGCACAGCATGGCGCCACCACAACAGCCTACTCCTACCACCCCACCTAGTGAGGGGGGAAACATCTCAACGCAGGAACAAATACCATCGGGAGAAGTGTTGAACTTAATGAGATCATTCCAACACATGTCTGAGGCATTAATAAACCGTTTGGAATGAGAGCATGGAGGACCGGTCATACAAAATGAAACACCCCAAGATACCACAAGAAGCGATGTATGTCGAGACTTGGAAAAGATAAAATTTCCAGAGTTTTGGGGTTCCACTGATGGTCAATCTGCAGAGGCATGGTTGGAAAACATGGCTATGTGTTTTACCCTAAGAGATTACACCTCAAACATGAAGGCTAAGATGGGTATATTCCAGTTAAAGGGAAGCACACTACTTTGGTGGAAGACATTATTAACCTAATTGGGAATGGATATATCAGAAGTAACTTGGGAGCTATTTGAAGAAAAGTTTAGAGAATGTTACCTGTCAAAAGAGTTCCTCGAGAGACAGCTAAATGAATTCAATTCATTAAAGCAAGGGAACCGCTCCCTACCAGAATATGAGGCACGTTTCATGGAATTACTCCGTTATGCCCCTCATTTAAATACAGAGAAGCTCAAGGTGAACAAATTTGTGTATGGATTAAATGTTAACATTCAGACCAAGGTTAGAATCTTAATGCCTCGCACCTTGCATGAGGCAGTTCAATGGGCAATCATTGTAGAGGAGGAGATCATGAGCAGTGAACATAGTAAGTCAATAAGACCCACAGAATCAGGAGTACCTGGTAGAAACAATATGGAACGTAGAAATTTGCAAGGGGGTCCCGCGCTAAATCATCAAAAGTGGTCAGGAAGAAATCAAAGAACACCATATAGGCATCCAGCTCAGCATTCGCGCAGGGTACCGCAACAAACTCGTCAACCACCACCGCACCGGCCTATGCGACAGCACCAAGTTACACCACCTCAGCACCAATCTTCTTTCCAGCAGAGTTTTAGACCAACTCACAGTTCAGTTGGTAGTAGGAGCCAAGTCCCTAGGAGGGGGTGTTGGACTTGTGGGGGTCCTCACTACGAGAGGGATTGCCCTCAAAAGACAGGTAATACCAACTCAACTAAGAATGCAACTACAGTGGGAGATCTGGGGAAGGCTCATCGCATCCATGCAGCGGTGAACAATCGCCAGGTCGAACACCACCAGTCCACTGTGTTAGAAACCTCAGGTAATATTGATGGTATGAGTTTTGTCATTTTAATAGATCCAGGGGCTACTGATTCTTTTATTTCTATAAATGAATTATCATTGATTAAACATAAAGCAACTCCATAGTATGAATTTAGACATGTAGAAATGGCATGTGGTATGAAAAGAAATGTAGGAAAAATGGTAAAGGATTGTGAGGTGGACCTGGGGGTATGTAAGACCAAGGTATCCTTGTACTCGACAATTCTAGGAGGTTATGACGTAGTTATAGGAATGGATTGGTTGGAGCGGCATGAGGCACTCCTAGATTGCAAGGACAAGATTCTACATTTCACCGACGATGACGGCCTAAGAAAATCATTAAGGGGAAAGAACCGAGGGGTGTCCCTGAGGTTCATCTCCTCCATGCAACTAATGAAATTTAGGCGAAAGGGATGTCAATTGTTCTCAATGGTAACTCTAAACGAAAGGAGTGACTCTGAAGATTTTGATAAACACCCATTCCTTGTTGAATTTAAGGATGTATTTCCGGAAGAACTACCCGGGCTACCCCCAAAAAGGGAAATTGATTTCACCATCGACCTTAAACCCGGCACGGAGCCTATTGCAAAGGCACCCTACCGGATGTCGGCTCCAGAGCTAAAGGAATTGCAGATCCAATTAAAGGAATTATTGGACTAGGGGTTCATACGACCTAGCATATCTCCATGGGGAGCCCCAGTGATTTTTGTTAAGAAAAAGGATGGGTCTTGGCGACTGTGCATTGATTACCGCCAGTTGAATGAAGTAACGATAAAGAATCAATACCCTTTACCAAGGATAGATGACTTATTTGATCAAATGAGAGGGGCCACTATGTTTTCAAAAATAGATCTAAGGTTGGGATATCATCAGTTGAGAATCAAAGAAGAAGATATTTCGAAGACAGCTTTTAAAACAAGATTTGGGCATTATGAGTTTGTAGTTTTACCCTTTGGACTGACAAATGCCTTGGCTGTTTTCATGAGTTTGATGAATGGAATATTTCGGGATTACTTAGACAAGTTTGTACAAGTCTTTATCGATGACATTTTGATCTACTCAAAGATCCCATAAGAGCATGATGAACACTTGAGGATAGTCCTGCAATGTCTTAGAGAAAACCAATTGTACGGGAAGTTGTCAAAGTGTTCATTTTACCAAACCAAGATTCATTATCTTGGACACATTATCTCTGGGGAGGGTATCATAGTAGACCCAGTAAAGATCGAAGCCATCATGGAATGGCCAACACCTACCAATGTTCATGAAATACGAAGTTTCATGGGCATGGCAGGGTACTATCGAAGATTTGCCGAAGGGTTTTCGAAAATAGAAAACCCCATTACCGAGCTGCAAATAAAAAACAAGAAATTCATCTGGACTGAAAAATGTGAAGAGGCATTCCAACGGTTAAAGGTGTTATTAACGACAACACCAATTTTGAAGGTGCCGGATATGGAACAAGAATTTTTCGTTTGCACTGATGCCTCCAAAGAAGGAATGGGTTGTGTGTTGATGCAAGAGGGAAGAGTAATAGCCTATGCATCAAGGAAACTCAGAACCCACGAAGAAAACTATGCAACTAATGATCTAGAAATGGTAGCAATTGTTTATGCACTAAAGATTTGGAGACACTACCTTCTAGGAAGGAAGTTTGATCTTAGGACTGACCATTGTGGGCTACAACACATATTCACTCAAGATCACTTAAACGCAAGGCAAAGACGATGGTCTGAGCTAATTAGTGAATATGATTTTGATATCACTTACATCAAAGGAACGGTAAATAGGGTGGTTGATGCTTTAAGTAGGAGGCCGCGGATATTTTCAGTGATTCCCTTGAAGACAGATTTGAGGGAGAAACTGCTTGAATTACAAATTGAAGACACCTGGTATCAGGAGGTTAGCAAAAGTTTAAGGGAGGATGAAAGGAGGGTCCCAAAATATGAAGAATACTCCTTTGATAATGATGGGCTACTACGATTTCGGGGAAGGATTTATGTACCACCGAATGAAGATATACGCCAATTAATCTTAAATGAAGCACATCGCGCTGTATACATGGCACACCCTGGTGTCAAGAAGATGAGTGCGGATCTGAAACCACTCTTCTTTTGGAAAGGGATGAAGAAGGACATCGTGAACTTAGTAGCAAGATGCTTAGAGTGTCAGCAAGTAAAAGCTGAACACGGGCATCCGGCAGGTTTATTACAGTCCCATGAGATACCAAAATCTAAATGGGAAGTTATATCAATGGACTTCATTGTGGGACTACCAATGACCTCAAGAAGACATGATTCCATATTTGTGGTAGTGGACACGTTGACCAAAAGTGCCCATTTCATACCAGTTAAGACGACATATAAGGCCCCAGAAATTGCGAGGGTTTTTATTAATGAGATTATGAGATTACATGGAGTGCTTAGAAAGATCATAATCGATAGGGGAGCAGTGTTTACTGGAAGATTTTGGACCAGTTTCCAAGAAGCTTTGGGAACCCAGTTGAACTTCGGCACTGCTAATCACCCAGAAATAGATGGGCAGTCAGAGAGGACAAATCAAATCCTTGAAGACATGCTTCGAATGTATGTGATGGACCAACAAAAGAGATGGGAGGAGTTTTTACCACTTGTAGAATTTGCTTACAATAATAGTTATCAGAGTTCCATCAAGATGGCGCCATTTGAGTTCTTATATGGAAGACCTTGCAGAACACCTCTTAGTTGGGATCGACTAGAGGACTGAGTATTAATAGGACCTGAGGTGGTGCAAGAGATGGAAGAACAAATGACCATGATTAGGAGGAGGCTAAAGGAAGCACAAGATAGACAAAAGAGCTACGCTGATGCTCATCGGGTAGACCGAAGTTATGAAGTGGGGGATAGGGTGTTCCTGAGAGTAAGGCCCCAAAAAAGCTCTATAAAATTTGGGAAGGGAGAAAAATTGTCTCCACGGTTTGTGGACCTTTTGAAATATTAGAAAGGAAAGGGTCAGTGGCATATAGGCTTTCCTTACCTCCATCTTTAGCTCGTATGCATGATGTGTTTCATGTTTCTGTTTTACGTCATTATATTTCAGATCCTTCGCATATTATTGACTTTGCTCATTTGCAGGTCTCGGACGAGGGAGCAGTGATGACCGAACCAGTCTGCATACTGGACCAGAGAAATTTGCAGCTTAGACGACGGTTAGTGGACCAGGTCAAGGTCCAGTGGGACAATTATAGTCCCAGTTCAGCTACTTGGGAGGACGCCGAGGAGATGCGTCACCGTTTTCCTTACCTATTCTAAGGACTTCAAGACGAAGTCTATTATCAAGAGGGGGTGTATGTAGTGCCCGCTCTAGTTGACTGATAGTGATATGACGCAAACATTTAATTAGCCATAAGGCCCACACTTTATTCTTTGAGGACCTCAGGTTGAAGATCCGGACACATGACACTATTATTAGCGATTGAGATATTCATGGTTGTGATGTTTATGAGTTCTTTCCATTGATATTATTATAGCATGAATGGTTATCTATCTTATCTATCAGTATTCCGATGATTGCAACATTAAATAGTTAAGTTTGGTCTCTATTTGAATTTATGATGAGGGTAGTAAAGAATATGTATGCGCTCTACTCAAAGCATAATGATGATAAATTTGAAGGATAGGTATATTTCTATGATGTTACGATGTTGATAGCTTAATGAATATGTATGTTTCCGTTGATGATTAATGATGATAGCCATGAGGGATGTGTACCCTATGTTACCTACTTTCTTTAGTTCAAGCTTACAATGGACAATGATGTGAATGACTAGGAATTGTTAATGATGCTATTATGATAATGACTAACATTAAGAAACCTTGTTACTGATGATTATTGAGTATGGTAGGAAACCATTAGAGGCACTCACATATGACATGTCGATGACACCTGGTTTGATGAAAATTCATATTATTTTATCTTTTAAAGTCTAAGTCGATCTTGAAATCTGCCATATATGTTTAACTATGTTCTAATGATATGTTAATGGTTGCCGGCACAGATTAGTTGCTTGACCGAATGAATCACATATGGGTGATGGGGTTGTACAGGTGGATGGAACTACATGGGAGGGGTGGGACAGAGTCCCTGATCTCACCCACTAGCACTCCCACCGTGACTTGGGCTGGAAGGGTTGAAACACCTTCGCCTTGAAGATCACGATGCCATGAGGGAAGGTCCCAAAGTTGGGTCGCTCATGAGGAGTTTACTGGGGGGTGCGCATCAAGGCAGATTCCTTGATCCCCGACACCATTAGTCTCACTATAGCAGGGAACGTAAGAGATGATAGTGGTCTATGAAGTTGCACTATACTTTCCCCTCGTATTCACTGGATGTTTGAAGGGCAAGTGGTGTGGCACCCTTGGAAATTTAGGGGAAATTCTTGAAGGGAACGACCAACTTGGCACCCTTGGCATCACAATTAAACTTTAGGTGTGGCACCCTTGGATTAAACTATTAGGTGTGGCACCCTTGACCCAACTTCTAGGGAAGTTCTTGAAGGGCACAACCAAACTTGGCACCCTTGGAATCATTAAAAATAAATAATAATAAATAACTATAAGTAAGGAATGAAAACTAGGTAAATTTACATCAAGGGTAAATGATGATTAGAAACCAAGGTAATTAAATCAAAAATAAAACTTGGAATAAGGAGGATCATAGGAAGAAACAAAATAGAGTACCTTAAAAACTCTACCCTTCCCATGTTGGGAAATACTAGGTAGATTAGGTGGTTTAATTAGGTAAAAGGGGAAAGACGAACATAATTGTAAGGATAAAGATTAATGCTAAACTAATTAAACCTAATTAAGAAAAGAGGAAGGTGAATTAAAATAAGAATAATAAATTAAATTTAGAGAAATGTAGAGAAGCTCCTTATGGCATCAACCAACATAAGAATATCCATCTAAGAGATAACCTGGGTTAAATTAGGGAGTAGATTGGGGATAAAATCTTGACTCATTAATTGACTTCAAGTAATAAACACAATTTAAGGAATAAAAGGGGGGGAATAAAGAGACAACTAGGAGAAGAAATAGGAATCTTGTGAGGTGAGGAAAATATTAGTTTTAAATAAAAAGTTAAGTAAATAATTTTGGGTGACCCTTGATGAAGAGTGACACATGGGTAGGTGATAATCAAGCTATTAAATTAAAAATATATATATAATTATGCATGACATGCCAAGTGTCATCTATGAGGACTCTTATAAAGGAAGGGGCAAGCCATGGGAGAGGGGACTTTTGGAACCCTATTGTTGGATGGATGATATGATGTCAGAGCAGTGATTACGAAGCTATAGTGAGTTTGGTGAGGTAGAGGATTTTTAGAGAGGGGACTCTTCAGCCAAGGTGTGCTCTCCTCTGCTAGCTAGAGCCTTCCTCCATTGTACAACCCCATTGCAACTCGGGGGTCTGCGGGGAATAAGAGTACCCAAGGAGTAGGCTGGGAGGTTAACTAGTGGGTCTTCACATTCAGATCAAGTGCGTCATCATTCACTCGCAAAAGTGACCAGTAACAAGGGAATACCAGCAACAACAGGGCAAGCGGAGTCTCGCCTTCTGGTGAACGGTACATATGTATTTCACTACTAATTGATCTTAGTTAAAAGTATGTAAATGTTATGATATGTTTCCTGAAATGAGTATCAGCAATGGGTGTGTTGAATGAATTTGAAATCTCAATGCGTTTCTTTTCTGGTCGTATTTGCTAAAAAAAATAAAAATAAATAAATAAATAGAATGTATATAGTCTTAATATGGTCCTTACATGTTGCATCGAGCATAGTGGGGGGGCTATCGCCCCCCTCAGGGTTTGAGGGGGACGGTAGCCCCCCTCTATGGGGTCTGGGGCAGCGCCTCGAATTTTTTTTTTTGGACCCTATATTAGGTGGGCGAACCTACCTACTTTTTTTGCATGGATTTCACACATGGTTTTGGGCATGATGGTTTTTTGTCCATGGTATTTTGCAGATCTGGTCAAGGGAACTACGATTATGTTCTAATCCAAGGTTAAAGGATTGGGGTTTATGAATGCTTTGGCATGTATATATATGTGTTGTAACATTGAAAGGAATATAATGGAAAATCAATCTAGTAGTCCTAGTTTTGGGATCTAGAGGAAAATCTCTGTGTATATTTGTTTTATGATTTTTATGTTCTCGCCATTGTTTATTTTCTGTTTTTAGAATTCATATGTAGGTAATTTTTGTACGGGGTTAAAACCTACACCCGAGAGGAAGGAGGGTAGGCCGAGAGGGAAAAAGGAGGACAAAGGGCTTAGGGAGTTGCGACTAGGAAAGGAAGGAAGACGCTAGGCTTGGAGGTCCCTGAAAATTTTGAAACACTCGCCAAAATGTGAATTCGCTTCAGACCTTCGATATTTGCCCAAAACACATTGTTGCTGGCCCGACAAAAAATTTAGAGGCTAAATATTACCCTTAAGCGCCTAGATATAGCTCCAACCCAACAAATCTTTTTGAATATCACTTGCACAAATAATAATACAAGTATCCAAAACCCCAATATATATACAAAAGTACAAAACCGCAAAACCCTAGCTGCAAAGAAAAAATTAGAAAAATTTATATACAAAGATTAAAAAATTAATTTACAAAATATACAAATATACAATGCTTGAAAGATTTTTAGCGGAATAATTTTTTTTGTAAATTTTGACTATGACTAGATGTAGTTTGAAAGATAAATATTAACCACAGCCTTAGCAAAGTAAGAAAATCACATAAAATATTTGAAGTCCAAACAAGGTCAGCGTGTGCCCACAGTCTGTGAACTTGGAGCCCAAGGGTCAGGGAACCTGTAAACTCTATATATTTCATAAGAAAAATCGTCAGATCATACAATGAATAAGATCAGCTAAGATAAGCCCAAAGCTTACCAATAGAATGATCTTATCATCTACAAATTAAATAACAATTCATATAATATTTAAAGCATAATATAGGAAAGCACATACCCAACACATACCACAGATCAATGAGACAAAGACACCATGAACTGTACCCCCAAGTCTTTTATTATGAGATTCAAACGTTCCCAGTATATTAGTGACTTCACCCCGACATTGACAAAATTACATCGACCTACGATCAAGATGTCAATAGAAGCAAAATATGTACTATTTATAGAGAAATCCCTCCAAGTGGAAAATCATGGCTAGTGTGCTTGATCCTCGTCAAAATAATCACAATTGTCGATAAATCTTTGATCAACTTTAAATCTTTTTCGTCGAAAATACTTATTTTTGAGGATTTTCGAATTATTCGTAAAAACCGTTTTTTATTAATCTAAAAATAATTATTTTGGATTAATTTCCTTAAAAAATTGACTTTGAATTAACCACCAAGGTCCAAAGGCTTAATTTTTCTTAAAAAATCCATTTTTGTCTTGGTTGGGGACCTCCAAAATTAAATTCTTTTAGACCCACAAATTTTTCCACTTTGAGAAATTAATTTCTCTAACATTTTAATTTGGAACCTCATAAGTTTTACCCAATTCTACGACACAATTTGATCTAGTAGACCAAGTGATTTGTAATAAAATAACTTAGCCAAATAGCTTAAATCATTCCCTCGGGTTCTGACCTTTATCGAACAAAACCTTTCAATTTCTTTATGTACCTCTCTAAGAACAACATCCAACAACAAGAAATGACCCCAACTAATTCAACCTCATCTACTACGTGAATTAGAAGTTAAACCTGCAAGTCCTTGAAACTCGTCGACAACTCCTTCTCAAACATACAAGCAATCTCAATTATCTCTTGACGCCACCGTGGAATGCTAACCATATGAATCTCCTTTGATGTGATCCAACCTAAAAATGTAGATATTTTAGATATGGTGCGTCATAGGTCTTGGGGGAAGTCATGGTTCACACACCCACACATGAGCAAAGGATAATGACACTACATAATAAATAGTACATTATAAAAAAATTAATTATGAAATATCTCAGTACATAAAAATAATAATAAAATCATGTTTTTGACATATGTTCTCTTAGTCTTATTTTTGAGGTTAATTGAAGGCACCACTCTTACTTGACCAAAAAAAAGACATACGTACTCTTAGAAGGTTCAAACGATCATGTTATTTCAACCCTGAGAAACAATCTTCCACAGTGAAGCAACACCGTAGTGAAGACCCATATAAAGAAGACACTCTCACAGTCATTATAACTTCCTTTTCCAAAGAAAGATCATTTTTCTTTAAAATCCATGGGACATCACCTTCTTTGAAAGACCAAGAGGGACCAACCTCTCCTCTAGTTTCTTGTTTTGGCCAATGTTTCCTTTTAGTTTTTGAAGAAATAAAATCTCTCCTAACGACCAATGTGTCACTTTCTTTCGATGATATGTGCCTCCATAAAGAAGACGATTTTTTTTTAAATATATGCATGGGGTCTAGTAAGTGGGCAATATTAAGATGCCCCCAATATGGGAGCTCATAAAAGGCATATTTCCTTTTCATCCCAATGGGAAAATTCTCAACATAGGTGTCGAAGAATTCTGGATCATTGAACATAGGCTCCCCATTTGAATCGAACATTTCTACAAACTATTTCTCCTTCTCTCTATCTCATATGTTATAAGCCATTCAAATGGTGTCATTATTGCAAGCCTTTTGGTTCTCTCTGGTTTACCATTAAAGACAGATATTTCTTTTCCATAAGGGTGTTATGCTAGGAGGAATACCTTGGATCAATCATACACTGGCTTTCGTAGGTGGTTGGACCACCTAGCCTTCAAAGAAGGTACACAACATTTACATCCATGATACCCTTTTGTTACAAGATCTGCGAAATTATTGTATATAGGCCGACACGTTAGCGACCATGGAGATCTGAACAATTACAGTGAATTAAATTAATATGTGGAACAATAATTTTACTAAGCAAATCAATAAGAATGTAATTTGCCAGAGAAAACTCCTAAGCCTGGACAATCATGTATGGTGTAAGAACATATGCCATACAGCGTAAAACTCCTCTATGTTGTGATGGGTCTTGATACATCATACACATGTATCCCTTTTGCTATATGGAACCTACGACTGCGGACAAAAGTATCTTCCCTAGATCTAGTGGCCTGGTCTAGAACAACAGAAATCAAAGACTATAAAGTTCTCCTTAGAGAAAATGGAGAATGGAAAGATGCTTACTTGTGATCCATCGCAATCTCTTCTCTCCTCTTGGCCTGTAAGCTTCAACTGTAGCTCTGATCGCTATAATTAAAACCTGCACAAACAATCAACATAAGCCAAATATCTACGACATCTATGTAGCATTATCTAATCACTTTATTCAATGGATCAACATAGTGTTGAAATATATGAATGTAAACATAACATAACACATAGGAAAACGATAAACTCTTTGTATTAATATGAAATAAAGGCAGTTACAACCAAAAGTGGAAGTTGATCTTGTAGAGATCTCCCCAAGTTGACTTGTCCTTCCTTGTCAAAATGTACACCTCAAGGTCATCCTAATGCATGGGAATGATAATTCTATTATGATCAAACTAGCAATATAAGGGTATGATTAGTCTCCAAAAGTCAACCCTGATGTTGTAGATGGCTGTAGATTTATAGGAGAGTGTGTTAATTTAGAAATTCTTATCCATTTACAGATCTAGGCTTGAGATCCACTTAGAAGGGGAGGATGAGCTCAAGGAATAAGAGGTGAAATCTCCAAGGTAGGATCAAATAAGATTCAAAGTTCTTATTCAAGGTAAATGGTTGTAACAACTCCTACAAGCTTCAAGATTCTTTTTATTTTTCACGAATTTATAGAATCAGTGCACTCCCAACAAGGGACAACCTGTTGTTGATTAGCGCAGGTGCAGAACTGATCAACCTATTGTTGAATGTAGATCCCTAAAGGGACAGGGTGCACTAGGCCTTAAAAGCACTGAAATGAGGTAGTTAAGCTCGGAAACTCAAGGATTTGGGAGAGTCATGCTTAGGGATTTGTGTAGGGATGATGACAAGGTGTTGATGGATGTTGATTGATCCAGTTTGTAGGCCTATTGACCAAATGCGACAAAATGGCCTATAACACCTTCCCATACTTCCTTCAATTCATCTACTAATGGTTGTAAGTAGACATCCATATTCTTCATTTTTCTTCTACTAGGGACTATGAGAGCCAACATAAGATGTTTATTCTTCACGGGAAACCATGGGGGTATATTGTTATTGATCACTATTACAGACCAAACAAAATAGTTGGTGTTTTGGAGGGAATATGGGTTGACGACATCCATGGCTATGCTGAGTGGTAGACTTCATACTTCATCCTTGAATTTTTCAGGCCATGTATCCTCTATATGCTTCATGGATATTGAATCTGTTAGAATTCACATAACTCCTAACTCACTTCTGTGTGAGTCATGCCATCCCTGCAACATGGCAAATTCTTTGCAATGAAAGAGTGTTTGAATCCTTGGGATTATAGGCATGTGCCTCAATATATTATGAGAAATACCATGTGATTTACCCTTTTTTTTTTTAATTATGGTACCTGTCATGCCCACATCTCAGGCATCTCTTTTTGTCTGCATATTCTCCTCTATATAGAATACAATAATTCCGACATGCATGATATGATATGTACTCAAAACCCAACATTTTCAACAACTAATTTTCCTTTTCGCAACTAACTGACAAGACATTATCACTCAAAAGAACCTTATCTTTGAATATCTTGCAGTTGATGGGGAATATAATTGTACGATGTCAATATTTAAATATCCATAAAATCAACCATTTTAAAATTTGATTGTGACAAAAAATAGGGAACTTGATTGATCATGCAAGTCAATTACCTCAATATTGTTGAGAAACATGTATTCGACATGCCAAACTGTGCTTTCATGATGTACAACAACATCATTGTACTCAACTAAGTAGACCTTGACTTTCCACTAGGTCCAAAGGGAGGGGTGGTGGAAGCAGATTTCAGGCTTTTGAATAAAGTATCAGCGAAATGAGCATCATCCCCCAACTCATCGTAATGGAATGCATCGAACAACATTGCCTCCATGGCAATCGTATCCCGAAGGTAATCATCCATAACAACCTCCATTTGATTGCCTCCATTGTCAACTTGTGATGAAAAACTATTATTGTTGTAGTCATTCCTAATTGGTGAATCTGGATATAATGGGAATTGAATAGGTGGTTGATTCAACCATTCTTTTGATGTTTCCTCTGATTCTTTCTCTTCATGCAATCTTCTCTCCAGTTGACATTGTATAGGGGTGCTCTGGAAGATGGTAGGTGAGTCGTTTATCATCACCAGAATCCTAATTTTAGAAAATATTGAACGTCATTAGTACAATATCAATGATATTACTAAACACGCCAATGCAATTGGTTTGTTGAAATTACATTGTACCAAACAATTATTACCATCGTTGATCCATGATTGTGGTTGGAAGATGCCATGTTCCAATTGGCAGTGTGAAGAGGCTTTCCATTTTTATCTACCAACTGCTTACGATATGCTACTCCTGATAAGAGCTTCTGGCGTTTTTGAAAATTTGGAATAATATTTTCTACATATGAACTCGATTATGAATGAAGTTCTTGCAATTTTGGATAATTTTTTATTCAAATTGACATGAATTAAAAAAAAAAAAAAAAATCAATTAGATAACCAAAATATAAATAAAATCCAAACTTACTGGAGATAGAAAGGGAAAACTTCGTAAAGGAATTTGATCAACAATATGGAATGAACTAGAATTTGAATTGGCCATTTGATATTATTGAGATTTTGTCCCTACATTTGAGAAAAATCAAAAATAAAAATTTGTGTGCATATCCAAAATTAATCTTGTCAACTATATAACCACAATCTAAATTTAAATATAGTTTTCAAATCATTTTTCAAGAATAATGTGACTTTAAGCAGAAAATGTATACTATGAACTACTGTAATTCATGTCGATGCATCCTAAAGGATAATTTGAGATTAATATGTCATTTTATGTGAAACTAAAATTTCAGATAGATTTTAAACCAAATCAGAGTGCTTATCAGAACAAAGTGCACCGATGCGTTTAAAAAATTAACAGCACTAGGGCGCTTAAATAATACTCGCACTGGTTTTCAGCATTTCGAAAAAAATATGTTATCATATTTGTGGTTTTCTACAAAAACACATTGATGCGTTAAAAAAAACAACACCATTACACACCTGTTTCCCGATTTTGAACAATAAAAATGAATTCAACCAACTCGGTGCTCTTATAACAATTAGAGCACCGATGCTTTTAAATAGAAACTGCATTTTTGTGTTAAAAAAATTAATCGCATTGTTTCAGGATTTTGAAAATAATTATTAAAATTGTGTCATGTTGGTGCGTTGAAAAAAATTGCCACCCCAACAATGTCGGTGCACTTGGCTATCGAACACACTGATGTGTGGAGAAATTGAAAAAAAATGAGTAAAATACAAGCAATTGATTTTTTGAAATCTAATTTCATAATGCCTTTTAAATAGTAAAAATTTACTCACCATTTCATTATTTTACCTAAATTTTCAAGTGAGTGATTTGCAAGAGAGCCATACTGAGAGTACTGTGGAGCTGCAAAATATTTTGGATCTGTCAAAAGATCAGAATTTGAAAAAGTATGGTGATTAACTCAAAACTCTAGAGAACAAAAATCCTAAATTTTACTATTAAAATATTTTACAATTTCTGTTAGATTTATTCACAATTCAGAAAATAAAATTAAAAACCCTGTATAATAAAAAAATTACTAGTAAAAAAATTTACGATATGCTTTTCTATTTAAATTTAATTAAAATTCGAACAAAAAGAAAAATTTCACCTTGGGGTTTAATTTCCTCTAACACTTCACAATTAGGGTTTTTCAATTTAGAGATTTTAGATTTAATGGGTTTGTGTACTTACTATATATAGGGTGTTTGACATGTAAAGTAGAGGAATCAATTATTGAATTAGATCCAAGCCTTATCAGCCTCCATTTTTTTTTAAACGGCTATATCTTATGTGGTGCGCCCTTTGTAATATAACGCACCGATCCTCCCTGTGTAATACAATCCACCGACATATTATAACACTCTTTATTCTGTCCAATCTGTTAATTGTTGCTCCCGGTGTAATATAATGCATCGACGTGCCTCTTCCAAATAACACCGTTAAATCATTTCGATGTGTTTATCCTTACAAATTGCACTGTAATAATTCAAAATTAATTTTCCATGATTATGTTGAACAATTACACGGCCGATGCTTTTAATGTTCTAAACGCACCGATTACCAGAAATTTTTTGCTGAAAATTATTTGATTTATTTGTAAAATATATTTAATGGCTTCTATATTGAATGCTACATGTTTTATATTGATAAAAAATGTCTCAAAAGGTCTAAATTAACAAAAATATTGGTTGACACAATCATAGCACATAAAAAAAAAAGGCAAGTTCTTTGTAATTTTTTTACAGAATTAATATGTTTGGGCTATATGTAAGTTTAACTAATATGTATTGGTTGGTGTGTGTCACGCAAAACCGAAAAATGAACAAGGTCGATAAGATTATTTCTAATATAAGTGTAAAAGAGCATAAAATCCTGATAAAAAAGTTGCAAAATGATGAATCAGGTGAATGAAAATATACTATTCAATATGAGTATTTTTTTTATTTTTTTTTTAAGAATATTAGATAACATGTTTCAAACAATCTATTAATTCATATATGTTTAATTTTCTATAGGGAACAACAACAAATGAAAAAATCAATGTTGTTCTAAGAAAAGAAATATTATAGAACATGTAAATAACGATGAATTGGTTCTTAGTTCATCTGGAGTGGTGTTGGAGGTTAATGAAAGGGGAATTTTTTTACAGAATTATAAGAGATCCAGTGGAATGAATATATAGATGTATTTTCTACTTACAATACAAAAATCAATCGAATGATTCTAAGAACCAAATTACATCTAAATTACATGAAACATTTCTAGAGGAATGGTCAATGATACATGTCAAACTTTAAATAACAAAAACATACAATAACAAAAAAGAATCATTCAAAAGATAACATTCCTAATTGTATAAAATGATTTTCTAGAATTATATGTATATATTACTACAAACTATTCATTTATTAATATGGATTTTGTTATATTTAGTTTCCATATATCATTATAAAAATAGTTTATTACTTTTTTCAGGGAGATTATGGAAATCTCAAATGATCAATGCATTGATATGCGAAACGTGCCAGTAGGAATTTCCAAAAAAATGTATAAGGAGATGGTCAAAGAAATAGACATAATTGCATCACGGGAGGAGCCATCTCAAAAACAACGTGCTTCAAATGTATTTAATCATTATTGACTTTGTACATATAAAAAATAATTAAGCATTAAATATTAATTTTCAAGTATTTTCTTGCAGAAATTAACAATATGGAACTCAATGGCCCTCCCGTGCAAGGTTGAAATTTTTGAATTAAGACTTATGTGATCCATAATAATTATACCAGCGTCTTTTGGTAAAACTCACATAAGAGAAATACTTGTCGACGTGTTTCGAACCAGCCAGTGTGGTTCATCTTCAAGACAAGATGAGGAACCAGATCTAGGCATTGTAATAAATAGATGTAGAGTTAGCAGCTCTCTACATCTATTTATTACAATGCCTGGATCTGGTTCCTCATCTTGTCTTGAAGATGAACCACACTGGTTGGTTCAAAACGCGTTGACGAGAATTTATCTTATGTGATTTTTACCGAAAGATGTTGGTATACTATGGAACTCATTCAACACATAAAATATGATGACATGGAAAAAATGGTTGATTTCAAAGTTTGTGAGTAATTGTTAATATTTCCTTATAGCAACTCAAGGTTTAATTTTTGTATAGTTTAAGTTGTTTTACAAAAACCATCATTGAATGTCTTCAAATAGGTGCTAACATACAAAGAAGAGCCATCAGAAGAATTGATTGACATTGGGTTAAATAAGAGTTGTGAGTATATGTTCGCATATAAAAAATTAATTGTGAAGTTTGTAAGTATATATGTTATTTTACTTATTTGAATTTATAATAAATAGAACAAAAAAATCCTTTATATTAAATCTATGATTTATAATGGGGTTTAAGACATGTAGAAAACAAAATATGGAAGTACGCTAGCAGGAGACTTTTTGCAACAAGGCATGTGACTTGGTTTTAAAACCATGTGCATAATTTATGAGTCACTTCTCGCTATGGTACATTGCTATTTGATTTACGTTGATGTATATTATTTATTTCAATTTTCATTATTCTCACCAATGTAGATACACTCATTACACTTTATTTTTATGTTTGCAAATGGGACTGCAATATCAAGAATATGAAAACAGTTGATGCAATTGAAAAAACATTCCTCCAAATAACCTAAGTTATTGAAATATCTTGAGCACTAACAACAATTTTAGCAAAGAATGATAATCAATTTGGATATCAATGCAACCTATTTTATTTTTTGAAATAATTGTCTGTAAAAATCAGACATTTTGTTTAATGTAATGGACATAGTGTCTCAATTGAAAGAGAAGGGGTTACCAATAACAATCCCATTTTGTATGAAAAAGAGACTCTTATTGATATATAACAAAACACATTTTAATTTATTCTATTGTCTTATCCAATGTCACTGTGAAATGTTATACCATTGGTTAAATATATGGATGATTAAATAATGGTATAAAGAGATGTGAAATCTAATAATATAAAAAAATAGTCCAAACATAACATATAAATGCAATAATTAAATTTTAATTTATATGAATACTGTTATAAGATATATGTCGATTTTTCGATGAATAACAGATTTGAAAAATTACAATAATTGCACTGTCATAGGTCGATGTTAAAAAAAAAAAAAAAAAAAAACTCAATCAAAAAATTGATGCATCTATAACATAAAAAACATTGCCGTGTTGTGTTATATAAAAGCACTGTGATGACATCCTTTTGCATGCCTAGTGCCTTTTAAGAAAACGAGAGCACCAATGTGTTTATCACTTCAAGCACTAATGTTGTTTGAGATTAATGCCCTTGTGCATTGTAATTTTTAACGCATCAGTGATTTCATATAACTAACTCCTTGGTCATACAAAATATTATTTCTAGCCCAATTGATGGGTTCGGCCCTTTTAACCTCGCGATTAGACAATTGATTAAACAGTGATTAAAGTGGTGATTGTAATGATGGGATTCTTGATGATTTAGTGGCTAATATTTTGATTGTTTAATTAATTACCCGGTACCTAGTAACTGTTGTGAGGGGAACACGTGTCCCATCCTCGAGATGCGCATTCCCACCTTTGGTTTACACTCCTATCCTCCATTCACTTGGCATTTCGCTCATTCTCTGGTAACTGAGAGGGTTTCTCGACTGTTCTTCTACGACTGTCGGTGGCTTGGTTCAATGGCGTTGTGGCCTCGGCCTCTGCTCTGTTCACTGGCTTTGTTGGTAGCCTTGAGCCCAACCTGGCTCCACCATCTAGGTTCTGTTAATACAATGGCTCTGTATATTCTTTTCGCTCCGTCAATGAGCTTGAGGGGCTCAGAATTCGGCCCTTTCTGGTCTGCTACTAGGCTTCTCCGACCTATAGGTTTCGTGGGTGCTTTTCATAGTCACTATTTTCTAAATGCACTTGTTATTATGCTACTTTCTTCTGTCACTGAATGTTCTCTGCTATTTAACTGGTTATTTGTCTGCAATTCATCAGGTTGTCGCCGTCAGGGGTCTCAGCATTCAGCCTCAACTCTTCAGCAAAATGATGGTAAGTCCTCCCTCTATGTTTTAATTGCTTTGTCGATTTTTCTAGTGGTACTAAGGGACTTGCTCCTGTGTGAGCAGGGTTCCCTTGATGGTTTGCGACAGGTCGAAACTCTTCTCTGGTTCGACGCTACCTTTCTGGTAAGTTTTGTGCTTGCAAACCCTCTCCTTGCTTTACTCCTTTTCAGGCTTCAATACTCTCACATCTTTAATATATATTGCGGTTGTTCTTGCAGGTGGCTCGTTGGGCGCCTCAGGTGTGGACTTCGGTTCTATTGCTGCTGGCCCCAAATGGGTAGGGTCTTGTCCTGCTTTTACTTGCTACCAGTTAGGGTTTCTAGAGTCAGAGCTTCGGCTCTCGTTTCAGTTGTTCTCTAGGTCGACTTCGTCAATAGTTTTTTTTTGGCATGGAAGCTCTTTGTTTGTGATGGTTCTGGTACTATGTGTGGTCACGGCTCTTAGCTTGTCAAACGAGCATTTTCTGGGTTCTAGTCTTGGCACTTACAGCTAGGTTGCTTGTCTTTTCAACACTGGGGTTTTGAGTCTAGTTTATTTATCGAACATGCAATGTAATTTATCTACCTTGGAATTTTACTGATTCAGATATTTATATAAATGCTACTGTGTGATATTTTGTGAAGAAGTTTACAATGCTTCAGTTTGAAATGTTACCTGATGGTTATCGTAATGAATTTGTGCTTGTGTGGAACTCCCTGGTTATTCTGGTGATTGCTTTTGTCAAAAACGACCAGTGTGTTCTGGTAGTTGTGAATCTCTAATGTTTCTGGATTTTTTTTTTTTATATTGGACTGTAACTCCATTCGTGGGTTTGGTGTACTTACGTCCACCTGCTCTCGGCCTCGTTGACTCTGTCATTCCTTTGATTCATGTAGAAAACAACTGTTTTACCAGTTCCTGCCAATATTTATCATGCATTCAATATTATCATGTAACGAAAAGAAAAGTATACTCAGTTGCAAATGGACTCGGATGATCTTGAAAAATTCTTTGTATGATTTATATTTCAGTCTTCTGCTATGATGGAATCAATCCTTCCAATGTCTCATTTTTCTTTTTTTGTATGAGTTGCTGAAAAGTTTTAGAAACTGTCAACAGTTACAAGAAGTTACATTGGATAACTGTTAATTTTTGTTCACCTAAATTCTATGATTAATTCAAAACAGTAGCTAAAAGAAATTAAAATGAAATTAAGAAAACATAACATGTTGTCAACTCCTAAATGCTAGAAGTTAAAGGAATTAAAAGACTCAGGTACAATGACGTTAACCTGTCTACATGTAACCTGTGAAACAAACACGTTCGTTTTTGTTCACCTTGAGCTGAATGCTCCTGCATCAGGCTCCCGGGGTAACAAAAATTCATGGCTCCGCTCCATGAGCTCCTTGAAAAAATATCCTGCATGTAGTATCTATGTCGCGTCAAGCCACGAACTGTCCTTAATGGGATGGTTCTTCCACTTGACAAGGTACAGAAGATACTATTTTCTGCGAGTTCGCTTGGCCACCTGTGTGTCGAGAATTCTCTCGATCTCAAGGGGCTAAGCCGAAGGCATTTGCTTCATCTATGAACCGCTTTCCGTCTGGGTATCCCATTCTAGCGTGTCGTACTGTCATCTTCAGGACTGGCAGTGTATGGAAACAGGTCTGGCACATTAAAAATGGGCGATATGCCTATCCCCAGAGGCAACTGTAGTTCATAAACATTGGCAGAGAATTTTTGCAAGATTTTGCAAGGGCCAATCTTTTTATATTTCAGTTTGTTGTATTCACCCCTAGGGAACCTTTCCCTGCGTAAATGTGCGAGAACGTCATCTCCCACATTGAACTGTAACTCCCTCCGTTTTAAATCTGCTTGTTGTTTATACCGTTGACTGTTGTCCTGCAATTTAGATTTTACCTACTCATGTAGGTCATTCATTGCCTTGGCGAAAGCTTCCCCATCAACACTCCACCTTTCCAGCTGTCCTAGATCCTGTAACTCATGCACTCCGCGAGGATGCATGCCATACAAGATCTGAAAATGACTATATCCCGTGTTGCGGTTCGGTGAGTCATTGTAAGCGAACTCTGCCTGGGAAAGTACATGATCCCACATCCGTGAATTTTCTCCGATCAAGCTTCGTAGCAGGTTTCCCAAGCTCCTGTTCACCACCTATGTTTTCCCGTCGGCCTGTGGGTGATAAGCGGAGCTGAAACTCAACTGTGTGTCCAATTTCTTCCACAAGGTGCACCAAAAGTGTCTTGTAAATTTCACGTCCCTGTCAGAAACAATGGACTTCGGTAGGCCATGCAGCCTGACTATCTCTGTGAAAAACAAGTGTGCTACGTGAGTGGCATCACTGGTTTTCTTACAAGGGATGAAATGTGCCATCTTTGAGAATCGGTCCACTCCCACCATCACAGAGTTGTAACCTCACTGCATTCTTGGTAGACCCAAGATAAAGTCCACGCTGACTGAGTCCCACGGTCTACTTGGAATAGGCAGTGGTGTATAGAGTCCCGCATTCTGACTGTGTCCTTTTGCAAACTGACACACTTTACACCTAGTTACAAATTGCTGCACATCCCTTCGCATCTTTGACAAGTAATAAAAGTGACTGAGTTGATCTAAGGTCTTATCAATGCCGAAATGTCTGGAAAGACCTCCGCTGTGCTTCTCCCAAAGGATGTTCTCCCTCATCGAACAGTCGAGACTACATAGCTATCCCCCTTTAAACAGCAGTTTCTCCTGTAAGTTATAGTCCAGCCATGGACTATTGTTCCTCAATAAAGGATTCTGGCAGGCTTCATAAGCCTCCTTGAATCCACATCCGTCTGATACAAGTCTTTCAGGTGTTCAAAACCTAGCATTTGTATCATGCTCACCTGTAAGAGCAAAGCTCTCCTACTCAACACATCTGCTACCTTGTTGGCCTTTCCACTAATGTGCTTCAATATGAATGTGAAGCTCTGCAAATACTCAACCCACTTTGCATGCTTGTGGTTCAGCTTATGCTGCTGCATAATGTACTGCGCTACAGAATTATCTAAAAACAAAACTAATTCATTACCGAGCAAATAGTGCCTCCAATGCTTCAATGATTGGACGACAACATAGAACTCCTTGTCGTAAGACGAGTACTTCTGCCTGCTTTCATTCAACTTTTTACTGAAATAAGCAACCGGTTTGTCTTCTTGGCTGAGTACAGCCCCAATAGCTATACCGCTTGCATCACAACGAACTTGGAACAGTTTGTTGAAATCAGGTAACCTCAAAATCGGCCCTTTCAGTGATCTTCTTCTTCAAGGTTTGGAAGCTTTTCTCTATCACTTCAGTGCAACAGAAAGGTTGACTTGCCTTTTTTATTGTGTCCAACATAGGTGCGCAGATCTCACTAAAATTTCTTATAAAATTATGATAAAAACTTGCCAACCCATGAAAGCTACGTACCTCGAACAGACATTTTGGGGATGGCCAGCTAAGGATAGCTGCAATTTTTTCTGGGTCCATTTTTAGCTCATTTTCTGTGATCACAAAACCCAAATAAATCAATTCGTTGTGAAGAAAAGAACATTTTTTCATATTTATCAGCTACTTGTTTTGTTGTAACTTCTCCAACACACTTTGAATGTGTCGAAAATGTTCTTCTTTGGTTTTACTGAAAATCAGTATATCATCAAGATATACAATCACGAAATTTCCAATGAATTCTTTTAACATCTCATTCATCAAGCGCATAAAAGTACTAGGGGCGTTGCTTAACCCAAATGGCATCACCAGCCACTCATACAACCCTTCATTGGTTTTGAAAGTTGTCTTCCATTCGTCCCCTTCTCTGATTCGGATCTGGTGGTATCCACTCTTTAGATCGATTTTTGAGAAATATGCTGCCCCACTCAAACAGTCCATCATGTCATTCATTCGTGGCAATGGGAACCTGTACCTGATGGTAATCTTATTGATGGATCTCGAATCTATGCACGTTTTACACTCTCCTCCTTTTTTGGGAGCTAAAACTGTTGGAACTGCATAGGGACTTAAACTCTCCCTTATCAACCCCTTATCCAACAATTCCTGTACTTGTTTCCTGATCTCCTCATTGTCCTTAGGACTCATTCGGTACGCTACCTTGTTCGGTAAACTAGCTCCGAGTATAAAGTCTATGTGATCACTGATACTTCTCTTAGGAGGCAATTTATTCGGCAAATCATCCACCACAACGTCACTGAACTCCTGCAACATGTCCTGAATTTATTCAGGAAAATCTGCAAACTTAGTGTGTAACAACACTATTTTTGGCCTCCTCACAACAACATATTTTATCTCATTATCTTCGATCTGCTTCAAAAATTCCTTTCCTCCCACCAGCAATGCTTTGGTTCCACTAGTTTCTGCTGCTTCTTCCTCCTTGATGGGTACAAGCATATGTTTAATCCCATCCTTGACAAACTTGTAGCATTTTGTCTTTCCATCATGAACTACCTTCCTATCATACTGCCATGGTCTTCCTAGCAGTATGTGACATACGTCCATAGGAATAATATCACAAATAACCTTGTCCTTATATCTGCCAATATGGAACTCAACTTCGCACTGTTCATCAACCAACAGTTGATGCCCTTTTTGCAACCATGACACCTTATAGGGAGTGGGGTGCTTCAACCACTTCAAACCCAACTTCTCCACCATCTCTGTGGCAACTAGATTATCCGTACTCCCACTATCGATAATCAGCTTGCAGCATTTTCCGTGTAACTTACAGACTGTCTGGAATAATGCCTTTCTTTGAGTTTGTTCAGTTGTCTCCTTTGCTGGTTTCAGCAATACCTTATTCAAAATTAATGCCTCCCCTGTCTCCAGCACATTCTCTACCTCCTGGGGTGGTGCTTCTGCTTCCTCTGGTTGTGCAACATATTCTCCTCTTGGACTAGCCTGTTCTCCTTCAGGACACTCAAAAGACCTGTGCCCCCACTTGTGGCACTTGTAGCATTGATAAGCAGCTCCTCTGCCTCGGCCATTTCCTCTTCCTCTCTGATATGGCCTTCCTCCTCTAGTGCTACCCTCTTTCTCTGTTGTCCCTGAAGTTTTGGAACTGTTGCCCTCTTCACTATTGTTGGCAGCTCTCCCTTTGCCAAAAGATTGTCCTTTCCCTTTGCCAGTTCCTCGTCCTCTCCTGGCATTTTTCTTTCTTGTAATCTTTTCTTCTGCCTTCAAGGCACTCTGGTATGCTTCTTCTATGTTCCTTGGGGAAAGAATACTTATCTCATCCAATATCTCCAGCCTTAGGGCATTCACAAACCTGGCTGTCTTTTCTGGGGTGTCTTCCGTATAACCAGCTCTCAAATTCACCCAGTAGAATTCCTTAGTATATTCTTTCACCGTCATTCCTCTCTGCTTCAAATTTTGTACCTATCGATGCAGAGCAATTTGGTAATCTTTGGGCAAAAACCTGCCCTTCATCTTGGCGATCATTCTAGGCCACTTCCTAATTTGTAATTTATTCATCCTTCTTCTCTCTGCTTGGACACTGTCCCACCACAGGGCTGCATGTCCTTTTAGCTTGGTAGCAGCAAATTTAACTCTCCTATCTTCGCTGACCTCCTCACATTCAAAATATTTGTCTAGCTCGCTAATCCAATCCAACAACACTTCTGTGGACAAACTGCCCTCATAGTTCGGAATTTCAGGCTTTGGCTTACTGCTAGCCAACAAGACCGACCTCAATAACCCGATTTTAGGTCCTTCCTCATCCGATCCATCTTTCGTAACTACAACTTCTTCTTCACATCCCCTATTTCCAGATCCCTTCTCCTTCCTGCTTCTACTGTCAACAAACGGGCGTTCAGAATCCTAATCTCTTCCCGTAATCCTTCCTCTGCTACTCTCCGAATACCTCTCCCACGGCCTTGTCTTCCAACTTCCATTTTTTATGAAAACTCAATCCTGCTCTGATACCAAAATTTGATGGGTCCAGCCCTTTTAACCTCGCAATTAGACAATCGATTAAATGGTGATTAATGTGGTGATTGTAATGATGGGATTCTCTGTGATTTGGTGGTTGGTATTTTGATTGTTTAATTAATTACCTAGTACCTGGTAACTGTTGTGAGGGGAACACTTGTCCCGTCCTCGAGATGCGCATTTCCGCATTTGGTTTACACTCTCATCCTCTGTTCACTTGGCATTTCGCTCATTCTTTGGTAACCGAGAGGGTTTCTCCACTGTTCTTCTGCGACTATCGGTGGCTTGGTTCAATGGCGCTGTGGCCTCGACCTTTGCTTCATTCACTGGCTTTGTTGGTAGCCTTGAGCCCAACCTGGCTCCGCTATCCAGGTTCTGTTAATACAGTGGCTCTATATATGTTTTTCACTCCATCAATGAGCTCAAGGGGCTCAAGGTTTGGCCCTCTGTGGTTTGCTACTGGGCTTCTCTGACCTATAGGTTTCGTGGGTGCTTTTCGTAGTCACTATTTTCTGAATGCACTTGTTATTATGTTGCTTTCTTCTGTCACCGAATTTTCTCTACTGTTTAACTGGTTATTTGTTTGCAATTCATCAGGTCGTCGTTGTTAGGGGTCTCAGCGTTCAGCCTCAACTCTTTAGCAAAACGATGGTAAGTCCTCCCTCTATGTTTTAATTGCTTTGTCGATTTTTTTGGTGGTACTAAGGGACTTGTTCCTATGTGAGCAGGGTTCCTTTGCTAGATGGCGACTGGTCGAAACTCTTCTCCAGTTCGATGCTACCTTTCTGGTAAGTTTTGTGCTTGCAAACCCTCGCCCTGCTTTACTCCTTTTCCGGTTTCAATACTCTCACATCTTTAATATATATTGCGGTTGTTCTTGCAGGTGGCTCGTCAGGCACCTCAGGTATGGACTTCGGTTCTGTTGCTGCTGGCCCCAAACGGGTAGGGTCTTGTCCTGCTTTTACTTGCTAGCAGTTAGGGTTTCTAGAGTTGGATCTTCAGCTCTCCTTTCAGTTGTTCTCTAGGTCAACTACGCCAATAGTTTTTTTTTGGCATGGAAGCTCTCTGTTTGTGATGGTTCTGGTACTATGTGCGGTCACAACTCTTAGCTTGTCAAACGAGCATTTTCTGGGTTCTAGTCTTGGAACTTACAACTAGGTTGCTTGTCTTTTCAACACTGGGGTTTTGAGTCCAGTTTAATTATCGAACACGTAATGTAATTTATCTACCTTGGAATTTTACTGATTCAGATATTTATATAAATGATACTGTGCGATATTTCATGAAGAAGTTTACAGTGCTTCAGTTTGAAATGTTACATGATGGTTATCGTAATGAATTTGTGCTTGTGTGGAACCCCCTGGTTATTTTGGTGATTGCTTTTGTCAAAAACGACTAGTGTGTTCTGGTAGCTGTGAATCTGTAATGTTTCTCGAAATTTTTTTTGATACTTGACTGTAACTCCATTCGTGGGTTTGGTGTACTTACACCCACCTGCTCTCGTCCCCGTCGACTCTGTCATTCCTTTGATGCCTATAGAAAACAATTGTTTTACCAGTTCCTGCCACTATTTATCATGCATTCAATATCATCATGTAACGAAAATAAAAGTATACTCAATTGCAAATGGACTCGGATGATCTTGAAAAATTCTTTGTATGATTTATATTTCAGTCTTCTGCTATGATGGAATCAATCCTTCCAATGTCTCATTTTTCTTTTTTTTTGTATGAGTTGTTGAACAGTTTTAGAAACTGTCAACAGTTACAAGAAGTTACATTGGATAACTGTTAATTTATGTTCACCTAAATTCTATGATTAATTCAAAATAGTAGCTAAAAGAAATTAAAATGAAATTAAGAAAACATAATGTGTTGTCAAATCCTAAATGCTAGAAATTAAAGGAATTAAAATACTCAGGTACAATAACCTGTCTATATGTAACCTGTGAAACAAACATGTTCATTTTTGTTCACTCTGAGTTGGATGCTCCTGCATCACCAATGCTTTATGAAAACTATCAGCACTAGTCATTTTGTATAACTAACGCACCAAGGCCTTTGTTCTAACGATACACATCGACGCTGCAAGTTTTAAAAAAACACCGGAACAACAATTATTTTTTGTGTGCCGTGGTGTCATTCGCTAGAATAACACCCTGGGGTTTTTTTATCTCTTAGCACTGATGGGGTATATATTACACACCGGTATTCTTTGCATTCAATGCCTCAGTGCTTTTAGTTATGTATGTTTCCCAATGATTTTATGTATGTAGCAAACTGGTGCTACTTGTTCCATTAAGCGCACAACAAAAAAAACCATCTGCTAGAACGTTTGGTCACCCAAAATTTTTCAATTGTGATGAAGTTCCGTTAAAACCTCCACTATCCCAAATAGATGTTTTTTTGACAATTTTTGCCAATTTTATAACACTAAAAACCTTTGTTATAACCTCCTCTAGAAGGTATTTTCCTTGTAGTGTGAGTTCCCTAGAAAAATTGTGTTGTCTATTGTGTGATTAGTGCTTTTAATTTATGTTCCTATTCCATTGCACCTAGTAGAGAAATTTTGTGATTATATGAAAAGAAAATTGTTTTCATATTAGCGTACATGAATTTCATGGATTTTCTACATGGCATCAGGGTTATAAACAGGGATCGATCAACACATAATCTTCAAGAAGATAGATGGCGCCTCAAATTTTGGTGTTTGGAAGGTCCAAATATTGTTCTTGCTAGACGAGTTTGCGCTGAAGGAATTAACTGAGAAAGGTGTTGTAGCACCTTCAAATCTAGACGAGTTGAGACTTTTCCAAAGGCATATGGCCAAGACCAAGAGGATGATTCTGGATGGACTTTGAGATCATGTAGTCCCACATGTTGCATGTAAAGATACAAGTAAGGAAATGTGGCATGTCTTAGTCTAGCTCTACCAGAATCCTTTCGAGAACCAAAAGATGGTCCTCAAAGAGAAACTGAGGACAATCAAGATGCATAAGGGTGAAAATATATCTCACCAGAATTCATGAAGTTTGTGATGACCTAGCAACTGTTGGAGAGAAGCCCATAGACACAAAGCTAATGTGTGTGGCTTTGAATGGGTTTACAAAATATTGGCATACTTTCATTCAAAGTATTACTGGATGGGATAGGTTGACAGATTGGTAACACCTATGGAGTGAAATCACTTAGGAGGAACTAAGGCTCAGACTAGTTGAGACTTCTAACAATAGTGGCAAGGGTTCCAAGGGTGAGAAGGAAGAGGAGAATCTTGCTCTTGCAGGTAAAGCCAAAGGGAATAAAAGCAAAGGAAAGGGCACGAACAATCAGAAGAATGACAAGAGGAATAAGTATCTAAGTAAGATCAAGTGCTTCCATTGCCATGAGTTTGGACACTTTGCTTCTAAGTTTCATAACCGAAAGAAGGGGTCGAAAAAGGAGCATGTAGCTATGTTAGCTGAGGTAGATGAGTTTTCCTTTCAGTTTGAGAAGGATTTCTCATTGATAGATTGCATGGAAATCTCAATAGAGAGCAACACATGGTATATTGATTCGAGAGCCTCCTTCCATATGACTAGGAATAATAAGTATTTCAACCAGTTAGATGAGAAGGATTTGTAGGTGAATATCGAATATCGAGCTTGGAGATACTGGAAAGTATGTGTCCAAGGGGGTTGATATTGTTAGCTTTGAGAGAGAGTCTGGGACCACTCTCCATCTCAAAGATGTTCTCTATCTTCCAGGACTGAAGAATAACTTGGTTTTAATGGCTATCCTTCAACATAAAGTATATGATGTCATCTTCTGCAAAGGTAAGGCTTACCTCAAGCATCTACCTTCCGGGACAGTGAAATAGATAGGCGTGAGGATGAAGAATCTCTACAAGTTGTAAGTAGAGACAGATGCATCCTTGAGAAGCAAGATGTTAGGCCCCTATCCTACTAGTGTAACCCCTTATTAGTATTAGTACAACCCCCTTATTACATTGATGTACCCATGTAGTGCCCATATTGTTATTATTGTGCCCCATAGAAGCCCACTATTGTTATTATTGTGCCCTTACATTATTATTGTTATGTCGGCTCTCATTATATAATGACCCCTTAGACTCCTATATATAGAAAGGAGGTCTTTTCATTTGTATCATCGAATAATTGTTCATTTATGTAATGTAAAGGAGGTTGCCCCCTCGAAGACGCTGAATTCTAAGGCGTTGATCTATCTTTTCTATCTTTTCTTGAGTTGGTTTCATAACATTTGGTATCAGAGCTTTGGATTCTAAGGTTTCGCTGCTCCAAACAGGTCATC
>APFE030363547.1:164100-194124 GCA_000404065.3 Pinus taeda | reverse complement strand
CCAACCTTTTCACCTTTTGCTATTACCAGGGCTCCTTTGGTGACCTTCCAAGCTTTATCTATGAAAGTTGTCACACAACCTTCACTGCCTAACTGCCCTATTGAAATCAGATTTTTCTTCAGATCTGGAACATGCCTTACTCCTTTAGTAGCCATTGTTTTCCATTCTGTTGTTTTACAAGAACCTTACCCATTCCAACAATTTTACAGGGTTTATCATCACCCAAATGGACATGTCCAAAATCTCCTTAAACATAGTCATGAAAATCTTTCTTATCAGGTGTGGCATGGAATGAGGCCCCTGAATCTACCACCCGGGAATCAGTAATATTTTCGAAAGAAAGAATCAAAGCATCTTGTAACACCTCACCTGTCACATTTGCTTCATGATTGTTTTCTTGATGTGCATCTCCTTCTTTTCCCTTCTGAGATCTACAGTCATTCTTTAGGTGTCCTTTCTTTCTGCATTTCCAGCACACTATCCCCGATCTGGACTTGGATCTACCTTTCCTTGATTTACTGCGATATCCTGAGCTCTTTCATCTTTCCATTTTTCTTCCCCTAGACTCTACACTTAAAGCATTACTCGATGTCTCACTAGAGCTTTTTCGTCGCATTTCGTCACTAAGGATGGCACCGACAACATCATCAAACTTTAAAGTACTAGATCCAGAAACAGAGAGTTACTAATGGCGATTACTAAACCATTCCAACTTTCTGGTAATGAGCACAAGAATAACAGAGCTCTAACTTCATCATCAAAGTTTACCCCTACAAAACATAACTGACTTGTAACAACATTAAAATCATTTAAATGGTCTGCAACAAATCCACCTTCCGACATCTTCATATTAAATAACCATTTCATAAGAAATACATTGTTTGAGGCCGAGGGTTTTTCATATAGTTTCTCCAACGCCTTAATCAAACCCTCTGTTGTCGTTTCCTTCAAAATGTTGAAGGCGACCGATGCTGCGAGGCACAATCGTACTGTTCCGAGTGCCTTTCTATCGAGAAGGTTCCATTCTTCATCTGTCATACCCGTCGGCATCTTTATTTTTTCGCCCAATGATAGGTATAGATCTTTCTGATATAGATAATCTTCCATCTGCATCTTCCATAGCGAGAAGTTTTGGCCATTAAATTTCTCGACCCTAAACTTACCATCTTCTGCCATTGCTCCCACTTGAACGAGGAACCCTTCTTTTCTGCGAGTTTATCAGCCAAATAGACCTTCGGCTCTGATACAAGTTGTTAGAAAATTATATATTACGGAGCAATGGAACACATAAATATTGCAGAAATATAAACACAGAAAATGCATAAAACAAGAGAGACATAGATATACGTGGTTCACCCAATTTGGGCTACGTCCACCTTGAATAGCCAGTCCTTCCTTTCTATTATCTAGCAAAATGAAGAGACACAACCTACCACAGATCCGCTATAATATCCTTTGTTTTCTCTCACAGTCTCACCTCTCTGCTTCTCGCTCACATATATTACACAAACTCAATACAATGCCCTTATACAAAGAGAGGGGTTGCCTTCTACAGCAAAAAACCCTAAACTAAACATAAGTTCTACCGTTAAATCATTCGCCTAATGAACGGCCCAGATTGACTAGAAATTACTATACTTTTACAAGGAAATTTTACATCTGTTTTTAGTTTTGGGGGCGCTGCCCCCGAACCCCCGTCGGGGGACTGCTGGCCCCTAGACCCCCCAGCCGAGGGGGATCGGCCCCCCCGGACCCCGGCGGGGGGGACAAGTCCCCCTCGCGTGGAGGGGTGTACAAACTTCCTGGGGTATACATCCGGCTGAAACAAAGACCTCTAAACAATCATGCTCCATACTCAACAATGGTAACCTTGATATGAGAGGCATAAGTGTAGGATTGATAAGTAGATCTCTTACTAACTATGGTCATGTCTTGACGACATATGGTTAAACTGAATGCCCTAACTTGATGGATTAACTTGATAGAAAATGTTATTGTGTTCATAATCTTTGAGATATGATGTTGCATCTATCTGTTTCTTTGATATGAGAGGCATAAGTGTAGGATTGATAAGTAGATCTCTTACTAACTATGATCATGTCTTGACGACATATGGTTAAACTGAATGCCCTAACTTGATGGATTAACTTGATAGAAGGTTTTATTGTGTTCATAATCTTTGAGATATGATGTTGCATCTATCTGTTGCTTTGAGTCTAAACCTTTGATGAAAGATTGATGTCATGATGCTGATAACTATGATAGATATATGTTTATGATCTAACAGATCTGTTGTTGCTTGACTCTAGTAGAGACAGGTTGATAACATGAATAAAGATGAATGAAGTAGATCCCTTGTCAGAGGGAGAATCTCTTTTCAAGGCTCATACTCATATTTCTATTTGCATTCTGTATTGCTGAAGTATGATTTATGTGCATCTGACAGTATTGATCTACAACAATGTCTTAGATCTAAAGCCCGTACAGAAATTAAGGTTTTTGCTCTGGACGCAGTCACAAATTTGGGAGATATTGTCCCTAGACACGTGCATGCTAAGGCCCAGAGAGTGTCCAGGCAGCTAAAGACGCTGCCATGCTAACCTGAAGGGAGCATCCAGAGGTTTGACTACAATTGACCATCATCTGAAGCTTTTTGAAGCTATCTGAACTCTGAATCAAAGTGTCTAACATATTCTGCCACAATAATCTGATTTCTGAAGTTGTTGGGTTAAACTACTAATCACATAATGAAGTATTGTGCATGAAAGCATATGGTCACCTGGAAGATTTCATCTCCTCAGATGTGTTGCAGAAGATTAGATCTGCAAGCGGAAAAGTTTGAATGTTTGCCATATCATGAACATGCAGATTGAACTTGTGTTTGCAGGTGACCGGGACATACATATAGATATGTCACTATGTTTTTTCTACAAGAGGTTTTCATGATTTGGCTTACTGATATATATGAATAATTTTTTTTCATGATGCTTGACAGTAACTTTGATTTGTTAATTGATATATTCTTTGACTATAGATCTCTCTACGATAGTTAATTTGGACCTGATCTAATGTTTAATGATCTGATTTGACGATTGTTGATTTTTCCTAATATCAATGCTATGTGGGCATAATGACTTATATGGGTATTCGGAAAAATGATTTTTTGTTGACCTCCTCATTTCTAGCACAATGGTTGAAGTACTGACAGTTGTAATTCAGCATGAAAATGAAACTTGCATGACTCAGCCTTGGTATATGCATTTGCACCTAGTGACATAAATGACTTATGTCATGATTACGAGAATGACTTTATGAAGCCTCAGACTTATCTTGCATGGCTGACTACAACTTGTTGACATGATAATAATTGAATTCAGACTTGATATGAGCTCTACCTGTCTCCTAGTTAAAAGTATTGATACTGTGATAACGATGACTTTGATAATGGTAGTGATCTAACTTCTAAACTTTGATGAGATGACGTTGATGATCTAATGATACAACATTGATTTATGTAAGGTTGATTATGATGGCTTAGCAAGGCATTATACTTAGAGCATAGCAATCTAGATATGTCTATATTTGACAATTATCTAATGAAGTCATGATGATGAGTTCCAAGGTATGGCTTTGATATTGATTATGGTTTTAGTTTATATCCCAATGATCTACTTGTGATAGGTGATGGGCCTCTGATGATATAAATCAAAGGGAGATGGCTTCTGAAGCCTGAAATGACGTATCATGGCATGATTTGGGAAATAAATTCCATACTGCAAAGCTATTGGAAAATGTTTTGAATAATGAAAATGAAAATCCTTGGATACTCCGATTTGAAGTTCGAAGAAGTTATTGAACTTGACATGGCATCCAACAGTTGTTTGAAGCATTGATGTTCCATTTTGAACATCCATCTGTATATATATGATGTGCATAGAACCTTAATGAATTCATGAGTGAGTTGCTTCACTCACATAGAGTTGTCGCCAAGCATCCCTTGAAATATCTGCATGAGATGTTTTATTTTGAGAATAGGATATTTCTCCTATGGTATGTGACTACATGGATGCATTGTTGTTAATAGAGATTATTGTTAAGCATATTTGAATGTTGCTTTAGTATGAGATTTGCCATGATATCTTGGATGAGAGGTCCATAACATGACCGAGGTTGAACATGATGTTGCTAGCATGGCTAACTATGAGGCAAGATGAAGAAGTTCATTAGAGAGTTGTCTAGGCATGATAAGGATATGACATGGATACATTATGATGACATAGAGTGGAATCTGATTGGCAGAAACTCCCATATTTATAGTTGGGACTGAGATACTCTCATACATTGAGACAGTGCAGTTGTTCGAAACAAGCTCAAGCTTGTGGTTAGCACCTCCTTGAGAGGGACGATGATTATGGTATCCTTTTGTGATTTATATGATTATATATGATCTGACATGATTTCATGTTCTATATGAACATGAAACAACTGCTATTGAGACAAGTTAATGATGAGAGCAGTGCTAATCGAGAACATTGAGCCAACTCTGCCTCCCTATTTGAGCTCTCAGGGTGAGGAATTGAGATGGAGGGCTCCTGGGGTTGAGGAAACTTTGGACAATAGGGTGTCACCCCTATCTGTTACCCATAGGGTTGAAGAATGTTTCTGCCCTATCTTCATAGGGTCGGAGAATGTTTCTCCCCTATTTAGTGTTTGTAGAGTATACCCTAGTTGGCATCATACCCACAAGGAGGCCAACTTGTCGGGAATACCACTCCTCATTTGGCCAACGAGTTGAGAGTGTACTTGGGGTGTAAAACTCAAGTCCATTATAATGCAAACATTCTACACCATGACTATTCAAGGTCATCGATGGGAAGATCAGTAGGCAATAGGATGGGTTGAGATAACCCTATGTGATTCCAGGTTGAGTTGAGCTCCCTGATGATATCCCAAGGTCGAGATGTGCTCCCTTGTGTGGTTGGATATCCTATTGCTCAATATGGGGTTGCAGATGTATGGCTCCCCAATGAGATTTTGGGTCCAAATATGTTCCCCGATGTGTTTCTAGGTTCAGATGTGCTCCTTGATGATATGCTCACCGATGACGATTGATGATGATATTCTGGGTAGTAGCCCGTTGGCAAAGATTCCAGGTAGCAGCCTAATGGATAGAGGATGGTAGCTTGAGCTCCCCTCCAGTAACAAATTCTTCTTCTTCTAGATCTAAGAATGTTCAGCATATGAGTATAAACAATCAAGAGATAAGCAGGAATGAACAAAGGTGTCAATGATGATTTGTGATGATGGACATGGCATGATGACTACATGACATAGATGATACATAATGATATGTGATGACACTTAAAGATTCTAGAATGGCATATTGTTCAATGGAAAAATATTGGCAGGTGGAATTCTCCCTAGTTGAGAGTGTTGAAGAATCTAGGGCAATTAGGTTAATCAAATTCTTCTCACGATGATAACTATTTGTGAGGTTCTTTTTACCTTTTCTTATTAGCATAGTCTTCGTTTATTATTAGAGGGTGTTTTCTTACTTCGTCAAATAGTTACCAAAACAAAAGAGACAAGAACACAAGATGTTGGCTTTCTGCCAGGGCTAAAACCTCTCACTCTGAGAGAAAAATCTGCACAAATTCTTCTTATAGAGATTCCAATTGACGAATACAAGACCATGACCCTTGACCTATTTGGCCACACCAAGACCAAGACACCAATCCTCTTCTTCATCATTGTTGAGATCGATATCATTGCTACAACACCGAGGCCATCACTATTGCACCACCGAGATCATTACTATTGCACCATTGCTGCACCTTCACTACGATCTTCATCAAGACAACGAGATCTCTATATTTTGATATGTATATGAATTTATGAGAGCTGCACCGAGATCTTTATCAAGATCCTGACCTTGTCACTACGTCTTCATCAAGATCATGACCAAGACCATGATTACAAATATGTCGAGATCATGACTGCTTCTAGAATATATGCTGAGACAAAGTGTATCACTGTGGGATCACCGAGATCCTCCTCATCACAACTATGACAAGATTGTGACTGTGTCTAGAGTGTATGCCGAGAGTGTGTCACTGTGAGATCACCTAGATCCTCCTCATCACAAATATGTCAAGACTGTGACTGCGTCTAGTATGCTGAGACAGTGATCACCAAGACTGTGACTATGTCTAGTATGCCGAGACAGTGATCACCAAGACTGTGAGGAGGCCGAGACTTCATCTCTGTGGTACCCATCCAAAAAAAACATAGAGATATCCGCATATTGCACCATGGACAGACTTCTAAAATTACCTCATTGTGGCACCCAAAACCCTTTTTTGTGACATCCATCCAAAACTTCAGAAGGATCTGAGTTCTCCACTGCCCTTTTGCGAAGACCCTAGCTAGGTATTTATAGTAGTTCAACCCACATATTAAGCTGACATGACAGTGTCTATTGATGCAAGCCGACATGATCTTCTTTTATTTCAAATTGCAAGCCGACTTCTTCAAGAGGGCTTGTGGTCTTCTTTGGAGGGCTTCTAGACATTTCTATACACTTATATTCATTAAACATAGGCTCAAGAAGATCTCTTCATACGTGACATTAATTATAAACTCTAAATGACAAATCCTATTATTCTAAAATCACTTTCCCATGAAATGCGTGAAGCAAGTTTACAATAATAATTTTGTTCTCTTTATTACAACATTTACATTAGTCATAATTACATGTCATTATGAAGACCGAACCTAGTTACACTTTCTTCAAAACTTCATCTTAACTAGGGAGGTATTCATAATGGTACTTGGTCATTCTCAATTTGAAGAATTTCTCATAAGAAGAATCAGATTGGTAATCCATCTATATAGCATGATAATAACCAACATTGTTTCCACAACTCTATCTCTCATTATATCAGAGCACAATGTTGGCAAGACCAATGACTATACACACCTTCATCATTGTCTCTCAAGATACATACCTACTTGGGTGTTCAATGAGTATGACCTTCTAGGACTATTCTTATCTTGGGTTCCCAGCCCTCAAAGAATATCAGTCCTCTTGCCTACTCTTATCTTGGATGCCCTACACATCCTCAAAGAGCATCGGATGCCAGATGATTCCCTAATCCTCCATTCTTTCTTCCCAAGTGAAGACAAGAATGTTGTGTCTATTTCTCCCTCTCAACTAGGGAGGATATGCACATTCCTGTAAAGGAATGTAGCCAATCTCCTTCTGACTAGGAACTTGCCCAAGATACCTCTTAATTATGGATTTGTCAGAGTTCCCTCTTAACTAGGGACTCTCATTTGCATCAACAACTTCTTCTTTGTGGGTCCTTTAGCTGCTTGATCAATTTCTTTCCTTGATGTCATGAAATTCAGTTGAGTTTCTTCCTTGTAGGGCATTAGCCATTAATCACTTTCCTCCTTGGTTCGTCATGTCATTCCTTTCTTCATGGAAAGTGGCCTTCTTGGAATATATTTGGAACCTTCTTCATATGGCTACTTCTTTCCCAACATGTTTCTTTCAGGAATTTCCATTCACCACATGAATGTTAGTTGTACTTGGACTTACAACTCTTGTTCTAGTAGCCCTGCATGAACTCATCCAGATATTATTCAAGAAATCAAAACATAACATTAAATCAAATAGTACCTTATGAGATGGCTCTTCATCATGACATCTTGCATTAGGTATCAACATCCTGCATACATGTTGACACATCTCCCAAAGATATCCATTCTCAAGGGTCTCCATCTTATTCAGACTTCCATCAGAGTCTTCATATCTTTCCGGGAGATTTCCTAGTCAAATCTTCTTGGTCTTTTGGATGTTGATTTCCTTCATCATGGTTTCATGTCTCATGATCTCTTCCTTTCTTACACATTCCATTCCCAGGAGCTTCCAATCAGAGTTCCTTGATTGCAGTCAACCACCTCATACTTCATATGAGGACATGTTATGTTGATTTCATCTAGTGTGACTTATGCCTTCCTACATCCTTTCAAAGGAGGAGATCCTTTTTTTCCTTGATCACAGTTCTCAAGATTGAAGTAGTGATCCATGTTACTTGCAACCATACGACATGATTTTATAATATTAAATACAAGCATACATACCTCATTTATCTTTAGGTCATCTAGGCTTCTTCCAACAACCTCCTTGATTGAAAAGATCTTCAACCCCTTGATCTGCTTCATTTCTCATGTCATCGTTCCATGAATTCCACAAGTTGGAGTTCCTGATGAAACATTTGCTTCCTCTCTAGATTAGTGAACCCTCTGATGAGGATTCCATCAGAGAATCTTGAGGATCTTGTATATCCCCATCTAGTAGATGTTTCCTTTTTTACTTGGCGTATGATGAGCCTTTTCTTGGATGACTTCATCATTTCCTTCAATGTCCAATGAGGTTCCCAAGAGCTATATTCTTCATGTTTGACTGCCATGGATTTAGTTCCTTCTATCCTTCATGATTCCCATGGTGATGTCATGAGCTCTTGTTTCTAATGCTTCCATGATGCCACGATGCATCTTATTATTTATCATGGTCATATCTATAACAAAAGATTTAGGAGCTTATGATAAGACCCTTTTGTGAGGGATACCATCTCAATCATAGTAGAGATTTGTTACTCCCTCTTTCCTTGGCCCTTTTCTTCAGCTTCCTCCATCTTTTTGGTGATATGAGCTTTCTTTCCATAACATTAAATCTTAGTTATACTGTCCTGTCTTGTTTGAGGACCAAACTTCCCTTTCCTTTCGCAAATGTTCAAGTCCTTTAACCTTCAACACATTTGCCCTCAACTTGTCTCTTTCTATCTAGCATAGAGACCACAAGTTGTCGAATGAGGTAAATTTAGTGCATTTAAGAATAATGATGATTATCTTCTTATCATCTCTCCCAGATTTCCCAATTGAGATCTTATAAATATATCCCTTCATTCTTTGATACCTTCAATTTTGTGTAGATCAGGTCTAAGTGATATGACCTTCTTTACTACATTTTTAGAGAATATATCTTCTAGCATTTCATATATCTATTTGATGTATCCTCTGCTACATAGGGATGAGAGGACCTTTGACTGATTTCATAAGAATCCTATGAGTCCCTTGATCCTTTTCCATGCATTCAAACAATGCTTGACATTCAAAGACTTTTGCATAGATATCAATGACTTCTCTTTCGGGGACTATATCCATCCTCCTTTCTTATGCAAGGAATTTTATGACCTATCCAACTTATAGATCTCCTTGCAACCACGAAGTCATTTTACCAAAAAAATTAATGAATGAAAGATACTTACTTGACAAGTGAAGATGAACTCTTCTACTTGATCACTAGTTGAAGAAGATGTATTAGAGCTTCCTCTTGGATGATCTTTTTTTTCAAATGAAAAAGCCTTTCTCCAATAGAACATATTACTCCTTTCGATGAGGATGACTTGTTGCTTCTTTGGAAGATCTTCTTCTAGGGCAAGGAGATGATCCTTGCTTGTTTTATGACCTTGAAGATGATGACAATGCCTTCAATATGCTTTGCCTTCTTTTGTAGTGCAGATCAGAACTGTTACTAGGGTTTTGAATTTCTCCAAGATGATGTGATCTTCGTTTTTAAGGTCCTTCGAGCTACCCTGCTTTGTAGACAACTTGATGAGGGTCTTGGTGGCCTTTTGATGATGACACAAAAATCTCTTGCTATTGTAGTTTGCTTCTTCGATCTAGGGTTTGATCAAAGTCAGGGTTTGATTCTTCAATGTAGATCTTGATCCTTTTCTTTGATAAGCTTCAACTTGCTTTGATGCCCTTCTTGAAACTTGATCCTTGAATGTCTCTTTGTTGCCCTTCCTTTGACTTCAACACCTTAGCTTTGATTCCATGTTGAGGAATCTCGGGCAATCAATTTCTTCTTACAATGATAACTATTTGTGAGGTTTGTTTTACCTTTTCTTATTAGCACAATCTTCATTTATTATTAGAGTGTTTTTTCTTACTTCATCAAATAGTTACCAAAACAAAAGAGACAAGAACACAAGATGTTGGTTTTCTTCCAGGGTCAAAACCTCTCACTCTCTGAGAGGAAAACCCGCACAAATTCTTCTTATAAAGATTACAATTGAAGAATACCAACACCATGACCCTTGACCTATTTGGCCAATCCAAGACCAAGACACCAATCTTCTTCTTCATCATTGTTGAGATAATTATCACTGCTACTGAAGTCATCACTGCTGCAACACCGAGGCCATCATTATTGCACCACCAAGATCATTATTGTTGCACCATTGATGCACCTTCACTGAGATCTTCATCAAGGCAATGAGATTTATATACTGAGATATGTATATGCATTTATGAGAGTTGCACCGAGATCTTTATCAAGATCCTGACCTTGTCACTGCATCTTCATCAAGATCATGTCCGAGACCATGATTACAAATATGTCGAGATCATGACTGCGTCTAGAATGTATGCCGAGACAGAGTCTATCATTGTGGGATCACCGAGATCCTCCTCATCGCAACTATGCCAAAACTGTGACTGTGTCTAGAGTGTATGCTGAGAGTGTGTCACTGCGAGATCACTTAGATCCTCGTCGCCACAAATATGCTGAGACTGTGACTGCGTCTAGTATGTCGAGACAGTGATCACCAAGAACGTGAGTAGGTCGAGACTTCATCTCTGTGGTACCCATCCAAAAAAACACAGAGAGATATATGCATATTGCACCATGGATAGACTTTTGAAATTACCTCATTGTGGCATCCGAAACCCTTTTCTGTGACAACCATCTGAAACTTAAGAAGGATTTGATTTCTCCACTACCCTTTTGCGAAGACCATAGTTGGGTATTTATAGTAGTTTGACCCACATATTAAGCCGACATGACAGCATCAAGAGATGTGTCTATTTATGCAAGTTGATATGAGATTCCTTTAATTCAATTTGCACGCTGACTTCTTCAAGAGGGATTGTGCTTGCCTTTGGAGGGCTTCTATACATTTCTATAGACTTGTATATATTAAACATAGGCTTAAGAAGAGCTCTTCATACATGACATTAATTCTAGATTCTAAATGAAAAATCCTATTATTCTAAAATCATTTGCTCATGAAACCCATGAAGCAAGTTTATAATAATAATTTTGTTCTCTTTATTACATCATTTACATCAGTCATAATTACATGTCATTATAAAGACCGAACCTAGTTACACTTTCTTCAATAAAGAGGGAGTGTTAATTTTTGCAACTACGGTCAAATTCCACCTTGGACAGTTCAAATGGTCGAGATGATGATTGCATTAGATTCCTCTTTTCGAGAGGACCAAATTCGACCTAAAGATCACCCAATTTGGTCAAGCAGAAGTTGAGTTATGAATTATTTTATTCATACATGTATTATGGAATGGGTCGGCCCTAACCACATAAGTAACTACTTGGGTTACCTTAACCCCAAGTGAACCCTCATAACAGCCTGTAAATAGAAGAGACCTCAAGCTCATTTGGACACATTCTTCTCTTCTCTTTTGTCTTGGCTCGCACGGGTTCGATGGAAGGAGTTCGCACAAGGGTTTGAAATCATAGGCGTGAGGTTCGCTTTGAGTTAGGGTTTTCTGGTTTTTGGACGTTAGCATAGAACAGGGAATTTTAGTCCCTAGACGCTAGCACACAATGGTCATGAGAGTGGCACAAAGGCTTATGGGAGTGTCGAGGGCTTCAGAGGCAGATTTGGAGGTGTCAATCCCCAGACACTCGCACAGAGTGGTCCTGAGAGCATCAGGCTATCCTAGACGCATGCACATTAACTTAAAGAGAGCGTCCAAGGATTTAAGTATATATGATGGGTTGGTCCCCAGATGCATGCACAAAATGGTCTGAGAGTGTTTGGGCTTCCATAGACGGTGGCATACAGTTCACAGAGGGAATCCAAATCTACTATAATCGCTTACACAACTTCTCCTCCCTGCGTCCAAGACTCAAAGATGAGGATTCAGTATTCCGATGATTCCGCTCATTGTTCATCTCAGTGATAGCAATATTTAGCAGTGTTCAACACAATGACAACAATACACACTTGTTGACTTCAATCTGTGACAACACATTACAACCATCACTATGAAGGATTTGTTTTCAAGCATGATTAGATCTGTTTCATGGATATCATAATTGTTTTTTTGCATAGATAAAGTTATGGATCATTGTACTCTCTTTTGCTGAATCAATTGATGACGATGTAAGAAGAAGAAGATTTGCAAGGGTTTTCCCCATAGTGAGTTTTGCCCTAGTCTTAGACCAATCCTAGTGTCTCTATGTGTGCGCATGTTTTTCTTCTACTGTTCTATTGCATTGATGATGATGATGTTGTTCTTTTTATATAATTGCATATTTTGATGAATAATGGTGTAGATCTGAATAATGTAATGATGATATGGGGTGAACTTAATGTATTAATGATGAAATGCAATTATCAAAGCAGAGAACAATGTATCCCTATGGAAAATTAACATAGTTGACAATATGAAAAGACGAATGCAAATTGTTAAAATATATTTGGATAAGAAATGTCAATTTTCAAGTTGGTCAAAAGGTCTTACTAGGGTGTTGTAGCAGATACAATAGCCCCAAAATTTTTGACATATACCAAAAGTTCGAGTTCCCCTTATTTTCTTTTCAAGTAATAAACATCTCCATGTTTGAAATTATTGAAATTCCTTCTTATATTTTCACTCACCAAGGTCAAGGAACTTAGCGCACTACACTTCCTCAACGCAACAAAATGTAGCACACTACCTTAGCCCAACACAAGTGTTCCCGCAAGAGAGCATTTAATGCACCATTAACACGTGAACCGTGCAACAAAAGTATAAAAGGACCACTCCCCAAGTCATTTTCACAATGCATCTTTATCGCAAGAGCTCCCTCCTTTTCATCGGTGCATCATAGCCTACTACTGCAGCGCCTTTGTTGAGTACCATGTTGCCACCAATGACATAACGGTCGTGACACATGTCATGTAGGCCTTTGCGCCCCACCTCTATAATTATGTGTTTATTTATGTTTTCACTACACGAATCTTTGAAATCGTGCCCTTTCAGTTCTCCTTGACCCTTAGCTTTCCCAAAAGCTTATATATATCCATAAGCACACACATTTAATCCCTTTCTTTGCGTAATCTTCTCACTTTCTCTGTTGACCTTCCACTCTCCCTTGCACTTCCAAAACCCATTGCTCTTACTTAGTCTATTTTACATTTATCATTCCTTTTCGATATAACACAGTTCGACCTTCCAATATCCTTTTCCATAGCACATCGGCGCAAGCTTTGTCTTTAACCTATGGCTCCCTTGAGCACAACAATGTGAGCCCAATAACTAGTTACTACAATCAATAGTGTCGCCGCTATACTCCCTTCTCTTTCTATTGCAACACAATATTTGTGTCTAGTCTATCTATCATTATAGCGCAACAACGTAACCATTCTACCCAATGCTACTCTCGTCATTTCCACCACAATGCATTCCTTTGCATGAATCCTTGCGACACACCCCCTTTTTGTAGTCTACCCTTCATACTTTCCCATGGCGTTGTCCACCTATCTAGCACTACTATCGTCGATTGCGTCGGTATTGTCTTTACACTCAGCACACCCTCCTTGCGGTTCATCCCTTCTTTGCAAACTACATGCTCTCCTCATGCTATAGCGAACTGCCTTATCACAACAAAGCTCTCCCCTTTCGTTGTGCCCTAAATTTGCTTTCGATTTTCTAACATTGTTTATCACAATGAACATCTTTGAAATGTCAAGTACAATAGATTTGGAGTGTCTCAACATTTCCTCATCGACAGGAGACATGGCCTCCTCTGAGAGGAGACCATGCAAGGAAATCGTTGAAGATGTTGAAGAAGGGGTAGAAGAAAGGCCCATAGCCTTAGCCCCAACATACACAGATACATATGTTTCATTGATAAATCCATGTCAATACCCTGGTTTAGGATATATCATCTATTTTCTCGCAAATAAATTCACGAGGACGAAGAAAATGGTGAAGTGTATCCAAATGTGAAGAGATATTGGTTACATAAGGTGGCGTCGCATCCTGTAGTTCTCCCTTGTGCATGCATCAAGTGGATCGCAAAATGCATTGATATTAAGGACATGACCATTCGAGATAGTAGCAGTGTATCTTTAGCAACATATATATACCCTCGCATTGCAGAGTATTACAAATTGCCTAGCTGTCAAGTAGCTCTCAAAACAAAGTGGTATGAAGGTTTTGGCCTAGCCAACAAGGATATCTTGAGGACATGGTGGCAAGACCCCAACAAATTCTAGACAAGAGCTGATAGGGTCTACAAGACTAAGTTGTTAAGGAAGGCATATCAATTGGTAGTGGCCATGTGTTGTCAATTGTATGGTAAACCCGATGCAGAGACATTTTAAGAAACATGGGTGTCATTAATATATACTTGCACCTAAGAAGGAAGTGTTTTCAATCAGGAAAAAATCCTAGCTACTTCCATTCATACAAGGGTAAAAGAAGTTCAGAATCCACCCGTAGGGAGACAACCTCAATTCTACATGGCTTCATATCTTCTAGATGGTGTATGCTCAAGGTTTTAGTTTTTCTTACTTGGATGGAGATGGACCTTCTATCCAAACATACCACATGTGTACATCTATTACAGGAACTTATGAGAAACTAGTTACAGGGCACTTTATCACAAGATAATTAAAGGTTTTATCTCTCCCTTGCACCACATTCCCTTTGACATTAAGTCACCCTACATGTTTGTATGAGCTAAGGTAGCACTGTAGGATATCACTAATTGGTTTATACATCAATGGATGCTACATACATTAAGAGTATTTAGAGCCCAAAAGCCTCCCCATCAACTTCCTCTATTTTCCAGTGACAAGATGATATTGTAGGAGATAGCATATTGTTAGAAAATCATAAAGGCATAAAGATTTTCTTATATTCACAATTACTTGTGATATTCTTATATTCTTATTAACTTTCTTTATGTTCTTCTTTATCTTCTTCTCATGAAGCAATCATCAAATTAAAAGTATGAATATCAATGACACTATAAGTAGCCACTTAGCCATGGCTAAGGCCACTATGAAGGGGAAAACCTAGTCAAAATCTTCCACTAGTAGACTCAAATCAAATTGAGACAATCCAAGACCTTACACCAGACCAAAAGACTCCCTCACTCCACCAAGTCATCCTTCCAGGATGATTAACCTAACTTCAGCAATCTCTTCCAGTCAAACAGCCTCAATCCAGCTACAACACAGATTTTTGGCCCTCCAACTTCTAGAATTGCAACCCTTCAACTTTTAGAATTTCGGCCCTACTACAAATCTGAAACTTTGCCCCCACTGCAGCAACCCAGAAACTTGTGCGCGTGGCAAAAGATAAAGAAATTCGGTTTTTTCTTGCTTGACAAAAGTCTTCTTCTTCTTCATTAGGGTCTCCTCCTCCTCCTTAGGTATTTATCTCTTCTTTTCCTTCTCCAGCTATTGCAGAACGAACTTGTTTGTCTTGTTTCCCAAATGAGGTCAAGTTGTTGCCTATCTATAGTGGGTCTTGGCTCCCTTTGAGGCCGATTTGTCCTTAATGAGGCCGACTTGGTGGAAGAATCCTAATTGACTCAATTTACATTAAAATAATTTTTCTTTCTTGATATACAAAGCCAAAGAAGGGTCTTGATGACAATGACTAGGACTTCAGACACAAACCCTAAAAGCCTACAATGGAGGCTTTGACCTAGAAATAAAATAATAAAGCATGAAACCCATGCTAATAAATAATTTTCTTCTTTCATAATAATTATTTCTTTATTTCTTTCTTTTGACAAATATATTACATCATGACTCAAATACAATTATGAAGACCAGCAATAGCTACATTCTTCAACACATATCATGTGACAACAGGAGTTGGAGGAATGTTAGTCTGGGAAAAGAAAGCACCATGGCATGCTTTCCCAATATATGTGGGAACATATTATGTAAAAAGCTATAAAGAAGAAAAATTTGAAGCCATTGATTTGTAACGCCTTAGATTTGGTAAGCATAATTACCATAGATATGAACATAGAGGCATTGCAATGGCTTACTGCAAGCAAAAAGTTTAATTGGCCATACACATTAAACACATATGAAGAGGAAGAAAAGATCAAAAACTTCTACAACGTTGCAATAGTTGTAGAGGCACAAAAGAAGGGCAGTGGCTCTCAACCCACGAATGGTGTTGAGCCTACCAATGGAGATTCATCCAAAGGAAAAGATGCCAAAGACAAGAAGGCTACCCAAAGGAGGGAAAGAGAGAAGTCAGCTAAGAAAGAAAGATAGAAAAAACTGAAAGTAGAGCAAAAGGCCAAAAGGGAAGAGGAGGACAAGAGAAAACAGGAAGAGGAAAGGAGAAAACAAGTAGAGGAAAAACATAAGAAGCGGGTCGAAGAAAAAAGGAAACAAGAAGAAGAAAAGAAGAAGTAGAAGGAAGAAAGAAGAAAACAAGAAGAAGCAAGAAAACAAGAAGAGATATTGGCAAAAGAGAGTTGATAAACACGCACGAGAGGAAATCAAACAAAAGGAGCAGGGTAAGAAGAAAGCTCAAGTCCTATTAACTAGCATGACTGTTGAGCCTGCTACCCCAATTTATGTACCACTCACTGCAGGACACCTTCCACTCGGAGAAATGGGAATCTCAACTAGTGAAGAAAGTCAAGTTATAGATCTTGCAAGTTTCAAGTTTGATCGTGGCTCTAGCAGAATTGTTCAAGAAAGATGCAGGTATTTAGCCCGGGAACTGACAAAGCCAATCTCGATGACTTTTGAACGAGATATAGTGTCAAACACTATGAAAAATCCTCTAACAATTGCTTCAGTAGGATTGGCCTTATCTGACACTACAAAAAGACTCATATCGATCATCTGCTAAATAAGGTCACAAAACTGGAGAAGACCCTGACCAATTCACAACAGGAAAATGAGAGGCTTCGTAAAGAGAAACAAACTTTGTTAACCTCAAGTTCCCATGAGGATTATTTCTGAGCAGCATCACTGGAGGAAAACAAAGTATTAGAATATATTATGAAGTGACTATACAAAGAAATGATCACACTTCAAAAGATAGCCTCCACGCTATAGCGATTCAAAATGCACTCAAGGCAAAAGGTATGTTGTTGAAAGAAGACTCAACTATTGTGGAAATATTGTACGAATGGAACACAAAGTATCCTAATGCACCAGTGGATTTTCCAAGAAGGGATGAGATAGGCAAGGAAAGGGCTAAGGCAAAAATTAAGTTGATCATCCAAGCCAAAGAGAAACTGGGGAAAGAAGTAGTATAAACACTGAGCAATTCTTGGCAAAGTCATAGTACGATAGAAGTTCTTATCAGGTCTCACAAAATAGTCCCTATCGAAGCAGGAGGGAAGTAAGGCCAGAGCAGGACATCTAGTAATAAATTCCGGAGATCATAGATGCATGCAAGCTAGCAATCACTCAGAAGGGCCTCAACCCTACTAGCAAAGCCATTGTGGAACATGTGGTGGAACCAACAAAGTTGCACACAATGCTCACCACACTATTCCATCGAGTACAGTCATATATGAAAACAATAGTGCTTATTTCTTTCAAGTGTGAGATCACCTACAAAATATGATATCGAATAAAGTCTTATCCATAGTTTCCGATTACAAAGCATGTCATGCTTACCTAACTCATATTCAAGTTCAAGCCTTACCTTTGGCTATTTTGGAATTAGTGCCATGAAAGATGTTTATTTTATTATTTTGAATTTTCATGTAATTATGTAAATAAAGTAGAAATAGAATTAAAAGTAAAATAGAAATTAGCTATCAAAGAAGTTGAAAAGTCATGGAAGGTGACATGTGAACTTTGTTTAAATATACCCTCATGTCTAGTTAGAAGGAACTTTTACTTTCAAACTCCTTAGAGCACTTCGAAAGGGAAAGCTTGTACATTTCTTTTGAAGATCAAGCAACAAATTTACAATTTCCACTATTGGGTCTCTTGGGTACTTCGTGTAATCGTGCATGCGATATTTCATCATCAATAATGAGAAGCTCTTTTGGGCTGAAGCCAACATTTTTGTCACGTGTTATTAACGTTGTAAGACTATTCTTGTGGTTGTTTAATGGCATGTGATTGTTGTTCATGTGTTGAAAGTTAATGAGCTATTTTGTTAATTGGAAACTATCTTACTTGGAATTATTTGCTGATTTATATATGCTTTCATGTTGGCTATTAATTGCAAACTAATTTACAATTGGTAACTAATATATATTTTTATTCATGCATCTTAATTAAAGTTTTCTATTACTCTTTCTTTCAGATTCATGTCCACTTTCTAATTTGTTGTAATATTCGTTGTATCTCTTGCTTAAGGTATTTCCATAAGTTATTCTAATTTGCATCGCATTGGAAGTCTTATTGGGATTTCCCTTTTCTTGCTCACTCTATCCAAAATCTAATTCTTACTTAAACACAAGATGGCAGTCAGGCCAAAATTTCAGATGGGGCTCTTATCCAAAATGGTGTGAGGTCTAATTGGGACATCATACTAGGGAGATCCTATAACCATTGGTGGTGCGTTTCGTCCCATCAACATGTGGGATTCTGCTCATGCTGAAAAGGGAAAGCATTCAAAGTTTCAGAAGTTGTGGATTGATTCCTTTGTCATTCCTGCTACTATTGGAACTATTTCCTATTTGCTTAAGGATGATAATGATCATCTCTTTTCTTACACAACTAATTGGTCTCACCTCAAGCTCTGCTGATAGGGATAAAACAATGCCTTTTACTTATTGCCTATGCATATTTCTTTTGTTCTTTTTCTTTTTCTTTCTAGTCATTTATTTTTCTTTATTTAACTCTAACCTTGTTTTATTTTTTCACTTAGATTTATGTTAAGTTATTTTTCGTGTCTTTTGTGTCTTTTATATTTATTTTGTTTTAATTGTTCTTGCTTTTACATGCACCAGTCAAGTTTGAGTACAATCATATCTTCATCACATCTGAACCTACCTCTAATATGGTCAATAGATGTTCTATTCTCTTTAAATTTCTATGTTAACATCTTTACCTTTGATCAACAAAATTATTTTTCAAATAGGAAGACAATGTAGGTTTTAACCCCGTACAAAAATTACCTGCATACGAATTCTAAATCACAGGAAAAATAAAAATGCGAGAGCATAACACATAAAATACGTATACACACAGATTTCCCATTGGATCCCAAAACCGGGACTACCAGCTTGATTTTTCATTATATTCCTTTCAATGTTACAATACATATTTATACATGCCGAAGCATCCAATACCATGGACCGAAAACCATCACGTCCAAAACCATGGCCCGAAAACCATCGCGTCCAAAAAACATGTGCGAAAATCATGCACAAAACCATAGGTGGGTCCGCCCAACCTAACATAGGGTCCAAAACCAAAATTTTCTGGGGCACTGCCCCGGATCCCATAAAGTGGGGTTACGGGTACCCCTCAAACCCCCTGTTAACTATGTGGAAAGAATATAACACAACCCAACAGACAAGATGCCTCTTATGTTTAGGTGCAAGATGGTGTTGCTATGTTGTTAGTAATTTCATCATCTTTTTCCTACACAAAAACACCACAGGTGATGTCGTTTCCACATTTCTCACATCCCTTGCTTCATTCCCTTATATGATAGCTAGGTGATGCCTTTTTCCACATTTCTCACATCCCTTGTTTCATTCCCTTATATGACAACTTCCTTACTCTCTCTTACTGTTGGGAGCTTTATTCCTTTGACTCTAGAGATCTTGAGTTTGTTGGAAATAGTAAGAGGGGTGGTGAATCAATCTTTCTTAGCAATTAACAATTTATTAATTTTTTTCGGAGCATTAGTTAATCTTCAGTTATTATTATTATTGTTTAGTAAAAGCAGTAAACAAAAATGCAAAATAAAAACAGTAGGCACAAGAATTTTTTAGGTGGAAAACCCCTCCGGGTCAAAAACCACCGAATGCTTTTCTAATAAGTTCTTTAATATTTAGCCCCAACTGAAAAGAAAGCTACAACTTCCTAGAACTCTAGAAAAACATTCTTCTCCAGCTCCCACTGGAAGGACGCCCCAACGCCCTGGTTTTATCAGCAGTGAGCTGAATGGATGCCCCAACACCCTAGCAAGCCACAACTCGCCCTAGCACCACCCTACCACGCTGAAGTGTTTACAAGCCCCAACCTGACGGTGACTCCATTCACCAGCCTAGCACCACCCTACTACACTAAAGTGTTTACAGTGAGTTGACTTCATTCACCAGCCTAGCACTACCCTACCACCCTATAAAGACAAAAATAAAAATAAGAAGTGTGGACCCCCGTACCAGGGACAATGATCCATGTTACAATAATGTTTTTCAATGTATTTTCTTTGACTGACCAACAACTCTAGGACCTAAACCCTTGTCCTGACAAATCCTATACCAAGAACCTTTACCCCAACAAGAAACCAAATCCCTTAACCCAAAACAAATTTTCCTTCTTCAACTCTAGGAAAGACTCATACTTTTTGCAATTACAATGATAGACATTGTTAACCTTTTATTAACAGAGAGGACTCTTTACAATGCTTACAAGACTTGACACTTGTTCAAATTGTCTTTGTTGTTGATGATGAAATTTGTTGTAGAGGATGGATTGTACTGCTTGCTTATTCTTGATGTTGCTCACTTAGTGGCTTGATATTCTTTCTGTTCTTTATCGCTTCAGTCTTCTTCCCTTAAATATCTGCAATTCTGGAGTTGAACCAAGTGAAACTTGCCTTCTGTTGTTGTACTTGATGTCACTGGTGGACAATATCTTCATGCAAGTGTTCCATTGTAGAAGTTGAAGGTGCTTGAACTGTGTTAAACTTGTAATAGAAGCAAGCCCAAACGAAACCCAATACCCAAAATGAACACAACCACCCTTTTAACAAAACTCACCTCTGCCTGCAACAATGGTTAGTGCAACAATAGTAAATGTGACTATAACATACTTCAGTAACAAGAGATATACAATAATAATACAACAAATACCTACATGTTTCTTTATGCCAAAGCTTGTTCTTCAAATTTTCCTTGAATGACTCTAAATCTTTATTGTCTTTTCAACACAATGACTTGTGTAAGCTAATTTTAATACATACCTAAAATGCCTAATAAATTTGACACAACCTTGAATAATGTCTAGAGTTATAAACTTACAGTTATCTTAACCGAATTTAACTAGTTGTCCTTGACAATGAAACAATTTGATGCTTAAAGGGATTCGATGTGTTATATCTTAACCATACTTAAACTATCTGTGCTTGACAATGAAACAATTTGATGCTTAAAGGGATTCAATGTCCTAACACAACTAGGTAACTGTAAGATAATCAAAACAAAACAAATGTACCTTTATCCTGTTGAAGTAATCGTTACAAGGTGTCAACTTCAATTACTCAATTCTCTTCTTGAATTCTGTCAACCAAGTTTGACTCCCTTAAAACAATAAAGCTTGCTTCCTCATTAAACTCGAAAGAGCAGTTTCAAGATCTCTCAATTCGGAAAGGTAGTGGAAATCATGACTTTTATCATGTTGAAGTAATAGCTACAAAAATTATAACATAATTCCCACACCAAATGTCCAACCAATATATGCACTCAGTCCTTTGTAATATAAGAATGAACCCAGAAAAATAGATCACAACAAATCCCTGTGAGAAGTAGCCTTCGCAACTCTTGAAGGATAGTGGTCTTTCACAAAAGTTTCTTCAAAAGTAGTCGTCCTGTACTCGCTTCGGCAACTAGACCGAATCTCAAAAGGCTCCAAAACAACCAAACCCAAACTCTACAATAGTACAACTTTAGTAGTCCAAGGGTAGCGAAATTTCAGAGCTTATCCTCAAAAGAAATTTGTTCAAGCGTATAATATGAGAAGAGGCATATACCTCTTTTCATAGTCAAATGGATGAACATTAGGGGGCATTATTGAGGTAGACGTTGGAGTTAAAAGATTATGGAGAGGACTTCATAAAATTTAAAACATTAAATCTTTAATTTATTTGTGTCATGTGTACTACATTAAGGAGGTCGTAAGCCTTATGGGAAGAGATATTTGCCTTCAAGATATGAGGGATTCTTCTTATGAGGTAAACTTAAGTTAATATACTTTAAAATGATAATGCTTTCGGTACACTTAGTCAATTACCTTTAATAACCCTATTTAATGTTTGTGTCAAAGAGCTTGCTTAGAAATATTTTTAATTTCACTAGAATTTGAAGTCAATAATTGGCTTAAGTGCATATGGTCCTACCTGAGTGTAAAGTCAATGATTGGTTTACTATCTTTGGATTTTCAAGTTATTCAACTTATATGTGGTGAGATTACAGTGAGAATCCTTGTCATATAATGACAATTGTTGGTGAATAAGATGTCATGTCTCTACCCCTAGGTTTTTAGACCACAAAACAGGGTCTTCAACTTCAACCTCAATTTTCTCTCAAACTAGGAGGAACCACGAGGTGTACCATATATCAATGGAAACATCTTGTTGAGGAGAACCTATTTAGAAGGATCCTGACACAAGATTCCATGAATTTCCATGTCAAATTTTCCATGGAAGATTGGGGTAGCTCTTGGTGTTGCCTGGGTTGACATCAATGAAAACCACCTATTAACAATCTCCCCCTTTGGCATTGATGGCAACACACGTACCCCCCCGTGATTATAACTCCCCTGACATCATGCTTCAAACCTTCCTAACGCTTTCTCCCCCCCTTTGACATCAATGGCAAAGGGTAACTCCCTGTGACAAGTTGCCTCTCCTAGGGACGTGTAGCTTGCCTTAACTCCCCCTTTCAACTTGACTGGACAAAAGAATAGTCTAATGGGAGCATGGGAGAATCCCAAGCGTTTGGCAAAGATACTCAAATGCCTCACGTGGTAAAGGTTTGGTAAAGATGCTAGCGATTTGTTCTTTCGTCCCTATGTATTCAACATTGATAGTTTTCTCGGTAACCTGTTCTCTAACAAAATGGTACTTGATTGGAATGTGTTTCGTTTTTTAATGCATCATAGGGTTCTTGGAGATAATGATGGCGCTTGTGTTATTGCAGAAGATTGGAATGGGCTCATCAAACTTCACTTGAAGATTGTGCAAGGTTTGTTTCATCCAGATGACTTGGGTACACAGGTTGTTGCTGCTATGTATTTTTCTTTCATTGTGGATAATGAGATTGAAGATTGTTTCTTGCTCAACCACGAAACAAGACAACCACCTAGATAGAAGGTTGCTCCACTAGTGCTCTTATGATCATCAACACTTCCAGCTCAATCTGCATCGGTATAAGCTTCTATGGTTAGCTCATTTCCTTTAGGATACCATAGTCCATATTTTGTTGACCCCTTAAGATATTGAAAAATCCTTTTTACCGCAATGACATGAGATTCCTTTGAGGCTACTTGGAATCTTGCAATTTGCCCAACTGCCTGCATCACATCTCGCCTAGAAGTTGTTACATATAGAAGACTACCAATCATAGATATATACATCCTTTGATCCACATCTTTGGACGAGTCATCTATGCTCAACTTGCAACCTATCACCATTGGGGTGAGAACTGGCTTGCAATCTTCCATTTGAAATATCTTCAATGTTTCCTTGATATATTTGGTTTGACAGATAAATGTTCCCTTTTCTTACTGAGATATCTGAAGTCACAAAAAGTATGTCAACTCACCAAGTAGTGACATCTCAAACTCACTCTACATATTTGTAGCAAACTTTTTACTTAACCTGTCAACATTACTCCCAAATATTATATCATCCACATATGCTTCAATAATTGTCAGATTATCATGTTCAATCCTTACATAAAGGTTGCTATCCGCACTTCCCTTCTTGAATCCTTGTTGCAAATACCTGTCAAGACAGGCATACCATGCTTTGGCTACCTGTTTGAGACCATACAACACCTTCTTTAACCTGCAAACATAATATTTCTTGTCAGTGAGCAAAAATCCCTCAAGTTGTTCTATATATACTTCTTCTTCTAATTCTCCATTTAGAAATGATGATTTCATGTCCATTTGATACACTTTGATATTTCTCGAACATGCATAAGCCAAGAACATCCTGATAGCTTCCATTCTAGCAAAGGGAGCAAATGCTTCTTCAAAATCAATTCCTTCAACCTGTGCATATCCTTTGCAAACCAACCTTGCCTTGTTCCTGGTAACATGTCCATCCTCATTTAACTTGTTCCTGAAAACCCATTTTGTCCCAATGACATTTTTATTTCCTGGTAACATGTCCATCCTCATTTAACTTGTTCCTGAAAACCCATTTTGTCCTAATGACATTTTTATCTTTTGGTCTTGGGACCAATTCCTCAATTTGATCCAACTCTTCATTCATAACAGCTACCCAATGTTCATCTTCACTGGCTTCTTCAAAATTGTTTGGGTCAAATGCAGCTAAGAAAGCAAGATGGGCTTGTTGTGGTACACGAAGTTGGCACTTGCTTCTAGTTCCTATTCCTTCATTGAGATCCCCAATGATTTGATATGATGGATGATTCTTTTGATGCCATTCTTTTGGGGGCCTTTGGGGGGCTTCTTGTTCAACCTTTTGTTCGTCTCTATTCTCTTCTTGGTTGGTAGTTGTTTTGTTATTCAATTGTGCTTGCTCTTCGACTTCTTCTTTGACCTTTTCTAGTTCTAACTCATGTGTATTTGGTTTGCTTGAAGATGAGCTTTCCTCATTAACCTTTGAGCCATAATCATCATTAAATGTTCCATTGATGCTTTCAACTATTCATTCAAGTCTTTGATTGTAACATTTATAAGCTTTTATTTTGCGTGAATAAGCAACAAAAATACCTTCGTCTACTCGAGAATCAAACTTTTTTGTTTCCTGATCTTCTCTTTTAATATAGCATTTGCTTCCAAATACCTTAAAATATTTGACATTTGTTGGTCTTCCTTTCCAAAGTTCGTATGGAGTCATCACAATTGTTTCTAAGCAAACTTCTGTTCAAAATAAATACAGTTGTATCAACTGCTTGAACCCAAAATGTGTCATCTAATTTTGAATCATTTAGCATTGTTCTGGCCATTTCTTGTAAAGTTATATTCTTCCTTTTAGCAAATCCATTTTGTTGCGGTGTTCTGGTTGTTGAGAACTGCTTTTTTATTCCATTTTCTTCACAGAAATGTTGAAATGCTTTGGAGGTAAATTCGTCGCCGTTATGAAATCTCAAGCATTAATCTTTAAACCAGTTTAATTTTCAACCATTTTCTTGTAGATCTTGAAACATTCAAATGCTTCAGACTTTTTCTTCAAGAAACTAACAGTCGTCATCCTGGTATAATCATCTATCATTATCGTAAAATATAATTCACCATTCAATCCTTTAGTTCTCATTGGTCCACATAGATTAAAATGTATTAATTCCAATGGTTGTGATGTGAAGTGTTCTTTTGTCTTGAATTCGACTTTTGTCTGCTTGGCATGTCGACAATGTTCACATACAACGTTGTTTGGTTTTGAAATCAATGGCATTTCTCTCACAGCTTCCTTTTTGTTAATTCTAACAAGGTTGTCAAAGTTTATATGTCCCATTCATATATGCCATAGCCAACTCTCATCTTCTTTTGCCAAGAAACATCCTTTAACGACCTCATCTAAGGTGTATATGTCATTTGGAGCTCTACTTGCAGTAGCCACAAGTTGACCAAATTTTTCTTTTCTTATTTCACATTTCTTTGAGTCAAATAACATTGTGTGTCCTTGATCACACATTTGACCTACACTTAGCAAACTGTGATTCATGTTTTCAACAAGAAGCACATATTTTGCTATAGCCTCCTTGCTTTCAAGCTTGACAGTACTTGTTCCTATGACATTTGAAGATCCATCATTTCCAAAGGATATTGTTCAATCTTTTCCTTCCTTTAAAGATATAAATTTATTCTTATCTCCAATCATACGTGTAGAACAACCACTATCGACATGTCAAACATTCTTTTTACTTTGAACCTTTAATGCAAGAGCACACCTTTCAGTTTTCTTCTTCCATACTTGTTCATTCTGATTTTGTTGTGATTCCCTGAAGGGGAGCATAAACCTGCAATCCTTAGCCAAATGTCCAAATTTGTTGCATTTATAGCATTCTACTTCATTTCTTAACCAGTCAAATCTGTTATAATTTTGCCAAAAGTTTGCTTGCGGATTTTTGGAATAGATATTCCTAAAAGATCTTCTAAAGTTTTTTTCATAAGTACGACAATCTATAGCTTTATGCCCAAACTTTCTACATGAATAACAAAAACCATAAAAGGTGGGTTGATACTTGGGAGGAAACCACCTTCATGAAATCGTTTTCCAAGAGCCTTCTTGTCTATCTTGAACCTTTGTTTTGGTTGGGAAACATCCTTGCTTGGTAGATCCTTCAGCATGTGCATTATTCCTTTCGGAGTTTGAACCCTTTTCAAGGATTACTTTGTAGCCTAGACCAGTCTTGTCATTGTATGACCTTTGGTCACTGATGACCTCATCCAAAGTTTTAGAACTGTTAACAAAATTTTGCAGACATTTCCCTTTTTTACTTCCTTTTGAAGAGATATTATTTGGGCTTCTAATTCTTCCCTTGCCTCGTTTCTTTCTTTTAACTCATCCCTGAGTGATTCTTCAATTCTTTTGGCTTCTTCTAACTTTACTCCAAGGTTGATGACTTATTTTTCATTCCTTCTATTGAGATTCTTTACCTCCTTCAATTCGGTTTCCGGGGAATTAACATTTTTCCTTTCTACTTTGAGTTCTTTTATAATTCTGACAACTTCGTTTTGAAATTCGATTTCAGTCATTTCTTCTTCTTTGTCAAATGCTTCCATCTTGTTATGCTTAGCCATAAATAATACTCTTTCTTTGTTTTCTTCATCACTGTCACTTTCTTCTTCAGATGAGGAACTATCTTCCTTGGAGAGAGTTTTCTTAAACCCTTTCTTCTTACCTTGGTTGTTGAAATTTCTTTGACCTCTCTTTCCTTGTGTAAATGTTTTATTCTTATGAGGGCATTTCGCAGCAAAATCCTATCTCACCACAGTCAAAACATGCTAAAGGAAGTTTGCCTTTATACTTACTCGTTCCTCTTTTCATCTTCCTTGTAATACACGCAAATTCTTCATCTGAAAGTCCTACTTCTTCTTCTTCTTCTTCCTCTTTGCAACAACTAGGTCTAGGTTTGGATACATGTTTGCCCTTCTTGGTTTTCTTAGATGATGTGAATGCAGTTTCTATATTAGATGAGCCATCTCCTTTTTCAATCCTCATTTCATAAATTGTAAGTATCCCATGTAGCTCATCCATAGTCAAGTTTCTTAAATCTGATCTATCTTCTAACACTGAAACCTTAGGATTAAATCTTGATGGAATAGTTCTAAGGACTTTCCGAACAATGACCTTCTTATCAACTAGTTGTCCTAATCCTTCCAAGGCATTTGTTATTTCATCTACACGTTGAAAGTAAGATGTGATGTTCTCATCTTCGTTTATTCTTAGTTGTTCAAATTGAGCTCTGTAAATTTGAAGTTTTGCTTCCTTGACCTTGGAGTCTCTTGCATATATATTTTGAAGCTTGTTCCATACCTCCTTAGTTGTTTTACAACCCAATACCTTAACATAGACAGGTTGAGTGGTTCCACTTATAATAAGATCCCTTTCTTTAGCATCATTTACGATACTTTTCTTACCTTGTTCATCTTTTGTTGCTTGGTACCCCTGCTCGACAATTTCCCAAACTTCATATCCTTACGCAAGTAAATGAACTTGCATCATTCTGCTCCAAAGTGCATAGTTATCTCCATTAAATAGAGGAACTATATTTTTGGTGTACTCCATGATCTCCTTCTAGTTGTTAAACTGCTACTAAAGAAACCAAGCTCTGATATCAATTGTTGGAAATATTGAGAGGGGGAATGAAACGGTATTTCTTAGCAATTAGCAATTTATTAATCATTTTCAGAGCATTAGTTAATCTTCAATTATTATTATTATTGTTCAGTAAGAGTAGTAAACAACAATGCAAAATAGAGGCAGTAAGCACAAGATTTTTTAGGTAGTTTTTTAGGTAGAAAACCCCCTCCGAGGCAAAAACCAATGAATGTTTTTCTAACAAGTTCTTTAATCTTCACCCCCAGCTAAAAGAAAGCTACAACTTCCTAGAACTCTAGAAAAACATTATTCTCTAGCTCCCACTGGAAGGACGCCCTAACGCCCTGGTTTTATCAGTAGTCAGTTGAATGGATGCCCCAACACCCTAGCGAGCCACAACTCACCCTACCACCCTGAAGTGTTTACAAGCCCCAACTTGAAGGTGCCTTCATTCACCAGCCTAACACCACCCTATAAAGACAAAAATAAATATAAGTGTGGACTCTCGTGCCAAAGACAATGATCCACGTTACAATGATGTTTTTTAATGAATTTTCTTTGACTAACCAACAACTCTAGGGCCTAAACCCTTGTCCTGACAAACTCTATACCAAGAACCCTTACCCCAACAAGAAACCAAATCCCTTAACCCAAAACAAATTTGCCTTCTTCAACTCTAGGCAAGACTCAAACATTTTGCAATTACAATGATATACATTATTTGACTTTAATTGACAGAGAGGACTCTTTACAATGCTTACAAGACTTGACAGTTGTTGTTCAAATTGTTTTTGTTGTTGATGATTAACTTTGTTGTAGAGGATGGACTATACTGCTTGCTTATTCTTGATGTTGCTCACTTATTGGCTCTATATTATGCTCTTTATCGCTTCAATCTTCTTCCCTTAAAGATCTGCAATTCTAGAGTTGAACCAAGTGAAACTTGCCTTCCGTTGCCCTACTTGATGTCACTGGTAGACCATATCTTCATACAAGTGTTCCATTGTAAAAGTTGAAGGTGCATGAACTGTGTTAAACCTGCAATAGAAGCACGCCCAAACAAAACCCAATACCCAAAATGAACACAACCACCCTTTTAACAAAACTTACCTCTGCGTGCAACAATGGTTAGTGCAATAATAATAAATGTGACTATAACATACTTCAGTAACAAGAGATATATAATAATAATACAACAAATACCTACTCGTTTCTTTATGTCAGAGCTTGTTCTTCAAATTTGCCTTGAATGACTCTAAATTTTGGTTGTCTTTTCAACGCAATGAACTGTGTAAGCTAATTCTAATACAGACCTAACATGCCTAACAAATTTGACACAACCCTAAATAATGTCTAGAGTTATAGTTATCTTAACTAGACTTTAACTAGTTGTCCTTGACAATGAAACAATTTGATGCTTAAAGGGATTCAATGTGTTATATCTTAACCATACTTAAATTATCTGTCCTTGACAATGAAACAATTTGATGCTTAAAGGGATTCAATGTCCTAACACAGCTTCTTGTGCTATAATGTTGTAGGTAACTGTAAGATAATCAAAACAAAACAAATGTACCTTTATCCTATTGAAGTAATCGCTACAAGGTGTCAACTTCTGTCAGGCTAGGAGGTAACTCCTCAAAATGAGATTCAAAACAAAACGAATGTACCTTTATCCTGTTGAAGTAATCGCTGCAAGGTGTCAACTTCTGTCAAGCCAGGAGATAACTCCTCAAAATGAGATTGTATTATTCATTGTGGCTATTCATTATTATATACAAGAGGGAGTGACTATTGAATTTCATCTCCCGATGACTCTCCATTTTCTCTATTATTTATTTACACTATTTACAGTTGTTCACCCAATCCCTATGATTAGGTGTCAACATTCCCCCTCTTAATCTGAAGGGATGTTGGTGAGTCCAAGCATCATTTTGAATCTTTCAAGTTTTTCTCTTCCAAGCGCTTTGGTGAAGATGTCTGCAATCTGCTCATTAGTGGAACAATGGCGAAGAT
>APFE030363547.1:141438-164080 GCA_000404065.3 Pinus taeda | reverse complement strand
TCCTACAAGTTGTCTATACTTTGTTGCATCCTCAAATTCTTTTCCTTCAATGGATGTGAGCTTTAAGTTTTGTTCCATTGGAGTAGTCAGAGGATTGCATTCGGCCATGCCAAACCTGTTCAACAGATCTCCAATGTACTTCTTTTGAGAAAGGAATATGGACTTCGAAGGTTGAGTTATTTCAATACCAAGATAGTAATGAACATAGCCCAAATAAGTCATTTCAAAACCTTTCCTCAATTCCTTCTTTATGGATGCAATGTAGCTCTCATTGTTCCCTGTCATCAAAAGATCATCTACATATACCACAAGATATACAACTGTTTTGCTAACTTCCTTGACAAACAAAGTTGCATCATCAAGATCATAATGCTTGAAATTGAGTTTCAGAAGATGCTCAGTTAGTTTTTCATACCAAGCTCGCAGTGCCTGCCATACAAGGATTTCACAAGTTTGCATACTTTATGTTCATGTCCTTTCGCAGCAAATCCTTCAAGTTGGGACATAAAAACATTCTCTTTTAGATCTCAATTCAAAAAAGAAATTTTTACATCCATTTGATGGACTTTCCAACCGTTTTGAGCTGCCAGGGCAAAGAGTGTTCGGATGGTAGCCCATTTTGTTGTGGGGGCAAAAGTCTCCTCATAATCGACCCCTTCTTTTTATGCAAAACCTTTTGCCACAAGCATGGCTTTGTGCTTGTCAAGTGAACTATCAACTTTATATTTGTTCTTGTAGACCCACTTGCAGCCAATTGGTTTGGTTCCCAATGGAGGATCAACCAGCTTCCAAGTGTCATTCTTTATCAAGGCATCATACTCCTTTTGCATTGCTTCTTTCCATTCATCATGAGAAGCACCTTCTTTGAAGGAAGTTGGTTCAAAATCTGTAGACAAGTTCAATTCACAATCATAAGAAACATCCATATCAACAGGTGAATTAGAGTCATCTACATCACCTCCATTTTGTCGGTTTGAATTTCTGGTTCCTGTTTTTCCAATTTCATCAGGATGAACACTTTCAAGTGGCTTTGTCAGCCACTTTGGGGGGACCTTTCTGAGATGGTCCAGGCTGCTCTGTTGATTGAGTTGGGAGTGAATCAAGATTGAGTCTCCCAATTCTATCAATCACATCACTCAAAACATCATCCGTTGTTGGAGTTTCAGGGGGAGAGAGTGCTTCAGAAGAAGATTCCACAGGTTGATCTAGTGTAGGAATCCCCCCTTCAAGATGTGGAATCTGATTATCAAATTCTTGAAATGATTTTGCATTTATGAATCTATCCAAGCGATCAAGTTGTCGCTCAACAACATTGTCAGTTTTGAATGATTCAAGAAAGATTACATCTCTAGATACAACAAACCTTTTATTGACTTCATCATAGAGATGATATGCTTTGGAGGTGTTTCAATACCCCAGGAAGATACACTTACAACTCCTTACACCAAGTTTGTTTCTATGTACCTTTGGTATCAAGGCAAAACATGTGGAACCAAAGACCCTGAGATGCTTTACCGAAGGAATGTGCCCATACCACATTTCATAAGGAGTCTTGTTTCTAATAGCATTAGATGGACATCTATTCTTTACATATACTGCATATAGAACTGCATCAGCCCAAAACATCAATTTTACATTCTTGAAAAACATCATGGAGCGCACCATATTTAAGATTGTCCTATTCATTCTTTCAGCGACTCCGTTCTGTTGGGGATTATAAGGTACAGTTGTTTGATGTTTGAACCCATGTTGGCGAAGATAGTTTTCAAATTCATTTGAAGTGTATTCTTTTGCATTATCAGTGCAAATAGAGCCAATATGAGATTGTGCATCATTTTCAATCCATGTATGAAAATTCTTGAATGTTTGAAAAACATCAGATTTGTTCTTAAATAAATAAACCCAACACATTCTGGTGTAGTCATCAATAAATGTCATCATATATTTATTTCCATTGGCAAAAGGAACAGGCATTGGACCACATAAATCTGAATGAATGAGTTCAAGTTTTCTATGTGCTCTGGAATGTGAATCATGAAAACACTATTTGTTATGCTTTCCTAGAATGCAAACATCACATTGCTTAAGTTTCCTAGGAATTGTAGGCAAACTAGTAACACCATTTTTCTTCAACAAGCGGAGGTTGTCATAGTTCAAGTGTCCAAATCTAGCATGCCATAATAAACTTGATGGAAATGTACCTTCTTCATAATGAGAATTGTATGAGAAATTTTGTGCACGAGCAGAGGTGCCTTGCAGCTTGAGAAGCCTTTCTTCTTCTATCCTCATCATGACAAGTGAGTGGTTTGATGCTTTTCTCACCTCAACCTTGCCATCAAACATATGAATGGAGTGTCCTTGCTGGCGGGATGTGGACCAAGGACAACAAGTTTCTCCTCAGCTGTGGGAGATATAAAACATGATGCAAAAAAAAGTCTGGAAGACCAGGCAATTCTCTTCTTGAATTCGGTCAACCAAGTTTGACTCCCTTAAAACAATAAAGCTTGCTTCCTCATTAAACTCCAAACAACAGTTTCAAGATCTTTCAATTCGGAAAGGTAGTGAGAATCAGGACTTCTATCCTGTTGAAGTATAGCTACAAAAATTATAAGACAATTCCTACACCAAAAGTCCAACCAATGTATGCACTCGGTCCTCTGTAATATAAGAACGAACCCAGAAAAATAGATCACAACAAATCCCTATAAGAAGTAGCCTTTGCAGCGCTTGAAGGATAGTGGTCTTTCAAAAAAGTTTCTTCAAAAGTAGCAGTGATGTACTCGCTTCTGCAATTAGACTGAATCTCAAAAGGCTCCAAACCAACCAAACTCAAACTCTACAATAGTAGAGCGTTAGTAGTCCAAGGGTAGCGAAATTTCAAAGCTTATCCTCAAAAGAAATCCGTTCAAGTGTACAATATGAGAAGAGGCATAGACCTCTTTTGATAGTCAAATGGATGAACATTAGGGGGCATTATTGAGGTAGACGTTGGAGTTAAAAGATATGGAAAGGACTTCATAAAATTTCAAACATTAAATCTTTAATTTATTTGTGTCATGTGTGCTACATTAAGGAGGCCGTAAGCCTTATGGGAAGATATATTTGCCTTTAAGATACGAAAGATCCTTCTTATGAGGTAAAATTAATTTAATATACTTTTAAAATGATAATGCTTTCATTGCACTTAATCAATTACCTTTAATAACCCTATTTAATATTTGTGTCAAAGAACTTGCTTAGAAATATTTTTAATTTCACTAGAATTTGAAGTCAATAATTGGCTTAGTGAATATGGTCTTACCTGAGTGTAAAGTCAATGATTGGTTTACTATCTTTGGATTTTCAAGTTAGTCAACTTACATGTGGTGAGATTACGGTGAGAATCCCTGTCATATATTAACACCGTTGGTGAATAAGATGTCATGTCTCTACCCTTGGGGTTTTAGCTCACAAAAATGGGTCTTCAACCTCAATTTTCTCTCAAACCAAAAGGAACCACGAGGTGTACCATATATCAACAGAAACATCTCGTTGAGGAGAATCTATCTAGAAGGATCTTGACACAAGATTCCATGAATTTCCATGTCAATTTTGCCATGGAAGATCGGGGTAGCTCTTGGAGCTGCTTGGGTTGACATCAATGACTACCACCTATCAATAGAGTTTTGGTCTTTTTCTCACAACCCTCCCTATGGAATCACCAAAATGTTGAGTCACCTACCTACAAAGGCGCAAACCATTGTGATACTTACAAGTCCTCATGAAAACATAGAATGATGAAAAAGTTCAACATTAAATTCTAACAAACATGGTAGGTGGAGTCCCCTCTCCCTTGGTGTAATAAGGAGATAAATTTGCAGTTTCATAGTCAAAATTCCCATACAGTCAGATAGAACTATAACTTTTGACAAAATTCCTATTAGATTTGGGTCAAAATTATCACATAAAAAATATTTAAATTTGTCCACTTGTTAATTTGCTCTTACATAAATAATGTGCAAAAACAGACAGATAAACAAGTTGGTAGAAAGTTGTTGCTATACCTCAAATTTGATATTTTTCTACCACTTAGATTCTTGTTTCTCATCTCTTGATGGTAAGCAATGGCTTTCAACCCTCACATCCTTCATAAAATATATTTTGTTAGTAACAAGTGACAAGAAGAATGCAAGCTTGCCTATATATAACTAATAAAACACGACACACAACATAATCGGATTGGTATTTGCCTATGGTTTGTATGCAGGAGGTCTCGGGTTCAATCCCTGTACAACTCACCCTGTCTATTTTTAAAGGATTTTACCTCCAGTGGTTTATTGAATAATTATTTTAGCCCTGAGGGTTAGCTCAATTGGTCAAGTCCTTGTTGTTAAAGCACCCTTGCTATTGAGAGGTCACAGGGTCAATTCTCTCGACACTCTCGAGGTTAGGCTCCGTGGTTGAGCCAACAGGTAGTGATCCCTTCGAGTGGATCTCCTTGTTCAAATATTCCATGGACGTCGCAGAATCTCTGAATTCCATAAACCACATAGAAAGAAAAAACAACTAATAGAACACAGAGAAGGTTATAATCTGCAAACTTATTTAATGATTAAAATATTACTTTTGTACTATTTATCTGACACTTAATTACAGCTTTCCAACATATAAAAACGTCAATTTTGGACTATTAGATTATACAGTAATCCTTATTTAAATTCCTGAAAATTGATAATAATTTTGTTAAAAAAGAAATTCAATTCTTACCCACAAGAGACTGGCTAAACAAGGGAGAGGGGGGAATTTATGTAAGCAATGGAGAATGCCTTGAGAGCAAAAGATGGGAATGTTACAATTTTTGGGTTCAGGGAAAAAGGTGTTCTATAAATGATAGTTCTTTGACTGTGTGAACATCCGTTCAGAAGAATATCTAACCCTTGCTAATAAAACATAGGATGGCCATTTATAGGTAATTGCAATTGTCATGTACAGCACTGTCAGAGAATTCGCTGATAGTCCACACAGCAAAAATAAGGCCTTTAAATAATATTTGTAACCAGTGAGATTTATTTTCACAATATATATTGTTTGTGTGGACCTTTGAATTGTTTACTGAATACTAAAATAGAGGAGAACCTATCAACTGTGGAGCTCCTTCTGGAGACAAAAACCGGGTACACATGAATTTCATCAATATTGAGGTAGGAAGTTGTTGACACCACTTCCCAAGCTATCAGATATGCTCATTTTCTTAGAGTACGATTCAATTCAATGACTAAATAAAGATTAATATGGACCTTTTTATCATTTTATCTGCAAAGAGTAACAATCATATATCGCATCCTATTGGATAACTGTTCTAGATATAAAGTGATAACATTGTAAATTTAAGCATATAAGCTAAACATGCAGACTTGGAACCTCTTATTATTGATACAATATGCCATGTTTAAATCCTGATTATGTCAATATCTCCAAGGTTCCAAACACAATAAGGTAGCAATTGTCTACACGTGAACCTCATCTGTACTGAAGTGCTAAATCATCCTAGCCGCTGCTTAAGCTTTTAGATATGCTCATCTATCTCGGAGTAGGATTCCCTCGAATTACTAGTGAAATTAATATTTGAGTTTATCTAGTGCACTATTCTCCTAAGAGAAAAGAGCAACACTATCATATTTGGCCTTCCTATGATGGCATTGTTCCAAATGCAAAGTGTTAACATTATAAATTTGGACATATAGGTTCAACACGCAGTCACCGAGAAAATCTTCATTTGTACAAGATGCTAATGATTTCAATACTTCAAAACACGATACAGCAGCAATTGTGAACCTGTGAATCGCATCTATATTGTAGTGCGAAGTCATCATAACTACTGAAGCTATAACATACGCTTGTCTTCTGAAAGCAAGATTTTCTCGAATGACATTTCTAATCCGGTATACAACTTTGCACGTTGTACTTACATATATTACCTTCCATAATGTCATCGTTCCAAATGTAAAGTATTTACATCAAAAATTGAGCATATAGTCAGAAAATACATAAACCGAAAATAATTGTTAATAGTTAACAACACACATATACTGATTATTTCAACGATTTGAAATCAATAATTCTAGCTTAAACAGACCAAGAACTGGAGTGGTGCCTTTAAAAATATAATCGGTTCATTAATTTATTAGTCTATAATATATATCATAAAAATCTAAGCCAATTGAAAAAATGCACAAAACACTGCTCGAGCTTCACATTTGACAATATTACTATCAAATGAGTAAGGAATCAGAGCTTTCTATATCATTTTACAGAATGCAACCTTGACCTTTCAAAGTCGAATCTAGAATATATTGTCCAATCGAAGTTTTCACCAAACTCTAGAATGTATGTGTGAAACTTAACTAATGATAACCTATGACCAACGGATATGTAGGTATCAATCTTTCTTTCTAACAAAGAATACAATCGGGATTCATTTTCCAAATCCAGTGCACTTGTAGCTTCATCCAAGAAAACCATGTTGGGTTCATGCAGGAAAAGCCTAGCAAATGCTAATCTCTGTTGCTCACCACTACTGAGTACATCTGCCCAGTCACAGCAAACACCAAAACCCCCAGTTCTTCCAGGCAGATCAGCCAATGAGACATCTTCAAGGTAACTCAACAGTTTTTCATCACTCAGATATTTAAAGCTGCTACCAGATACTGGAAAGAGTAACTGATCCCGAAGCGTACCAAGTGGCATATATGGCTTCTGTGGGAGGAAAAACATTTCCTTTTGGGATGGTCCTTGGATTAACCCTTCACCCCTATTCCATAGTCCTGCTATAACTCGCAACAAGGAAGATTTGCCACATCCTGAAGGCCCCATTATCAACAGTGATTCTCCCGGAGAGAGAGAGATATTCAGGTTTTTTATAAGAGTAGTTCGTAAATTGGGAGTTGTTATGTGTAATCCTGTAATAACTAAACCTTTTCCCTCTTCCCGTGAGATATAACCTATGCAAGAAATGTTTAATAGGTTATACACAACAAAACACTCAGTTTAAAAGTGGAAGCTTTAAAAGCATGAAAATAATTTAGGCATTCACATCAAATATGCAGTGGGGAAGATAGAACATACCAATGGACTCCTCAGTTAGAGGTGTTAATTCATCATAGACCTGCAAAATTTTTGAGCTTTTCTGTGAGTGCAGGTCAAGATGACGGAGCAAAGATTGGTTGCCACAATGATTACATAGAGCCCTAAGAAGCGCATCTAACCGCTCCGTCTGTGCAGCAAGACCACTGCTAAGTTCATGATTTGGAGTCAGTAATTGAAAATGACAAGCCGACAAAAAGCATAGTTTCTATTGATCATGAATACAGATATGAAATAAAATTAATGTCCTTAAGCAACCAAAAGCTGTCAGTGCAACTAAAACCCATCTATAAACAGAGCACAAGTAATATATCTGAGCTACATATAGTCATAGAACAATGAAATAAACGAAGAATAAACTAATGTGTACTGACAAAATCACTTCTTCTGTGGGGCATGGATATGACCATAATGGACAATAATGCAAAATGCATACAAGAAAACAAACAAGAGAGCATGGATGCAAGTACAATAAGAGACTGCCAAACGACCCTTATATTCATTATGTATTTATAAAAGTCCAAAAAATGGAATGGAATCGATGAACAAAGTGACTGATGGACCAATTAGTGGAGATTGATACAGTGATGAGTTTAATGACTGATGGGTATCTGTTTCCTTGACTCAGGAGTGATGAATGGAGCGATCCATGGGTGCTTCTCTCAACTCCAGAGGGATGAGTAGAGTGGTTAGTGGATGTTTGACTCCTTGCCTCAGGAGTTGAAAAGAGAAGTTTACGTTACAATGTGATAAGTGAGAGTAAGGTAGTGCTAGTTGAGATTCAACTTTTAACTCTTCGAACACATATATACGGCCCATATATACTACATTGTCGACTAAGTCAACTATCACTCATCATTTCCTCCCTGTTGAGAGGAAATTGTTCCCATCTTTGGCTGATTGTACACACTTTTCAGCAAAAGACATAATAACCTGTAAGAATGACGTAAGCTTGTTTGCTAGATTGACACATGGATGATGACGGTCAGGAAAATCTATTTTTGAAATAGGTATTTCCTCCTTTGCTTTGAAAAGGTCAGCCTCAATTATATAGAATGAATTGCCATCTTGAGAAGGAGAGAAGCAGGAAACCTAATTACTTAATACTAGGAGGCTCAGTGAACGACATCTCCAAATCTTATCCAAATAATTCATAGAACCAGTACTGTGATGAGCTGCTTCTAATTCAACTAAACAAAATTTATTAATTACTTGGATAATTGTATCTTGTGGAAATGGGATTTGTTATAAAATATGAAACTTTGTATTTTTACCCTTTGGTTCATGTGCCTTATTTCACATTAGCACTAGATTCCTCACTTGAAAGTCTTGGAGATGATAAGTTCCTTGGCCAATCTTCTCCACTATCGGATATGAATCTATCCATAAAAGTTGAAACTTGTATTTTATCCCTTCCGCTCTGCACCTTATCCCACATTAGCACCAGACCCCCAACTTGAAAGTCTTTATCTAAAGAACTTCTATCTAACCATCATTTGCCTAGGCCCTAATGGGCTGCAAAGTTGTTAAATTTAGGTATGTTCTATGCTAGAGCAATTTATTTCAATTTTTCACAGTTAGCTCAATATCTTTTCCAGATTGCATGGACCCATGTTGCCCCCGGATTCCCCAAAAAACGTTGTTTAGGGCCTCAAAACGGCTCCGGAAGTTCAGGACCCGAAAAACTGCTAAAAATAGTAAGTTGTGCTACAATCAAGGAAACTGAAAATGCTGAGAAAGATAATGGTGGGGATCCAGGTGGACTTGGCAGGTGGCCACCAATATCCACCTGGATCAATACTACAATGGATTATGAGCCAAGCTGGAACATTGACCACTCTTGATTGTATCCTTGTTCCCATGTTTCACCAGGGAGGTTATCCTTTCCCCTAGTTTAGTGTGACCTCCCCTAAGGTCCTTCTTATAGTAGGGGCACTAATAGGAGGCACTTATTGAAGTAATGTGCCCAAAGTACTCCATACATACCACATTCCATGTTTCCCTTATTATCCACATCCATTCTTTTGGTTGATTGTCATTTGTCATTAGGACTAGCACCTTACATGCTAATCTCTAAGTCCTAGCCTGAAAATTCGCCCCAAAAGGTTGATGCAATTGAAAGAATAATAAAAGCATATAAAGCCACAATTACAGAAAAGAAAAATGCAAAATATGGTTGGGACTTAGTAAGCACGTCACAAAATTCCGAGCATGAGCTCTACCCACCTCATTAGCCATCACCCAATTCCTCAGCATTCCATGCTACATCTAGAAGGAACTCTTGAATGTCCCAATGCCAATGAGCAAGAGACTACTACATTTTTAAGGGGTATTGGAAAAGCATAAAGCAAACTTGATTTTCTAAGCTAAGCAAGAAAAAAAATCATTAAATTAAAAGGTGCCCCAAAGGGGTGGAAAACATTGGTTGGGGAAAGGGTTAACTCATGCCTCCCGATAGCTCTCTCTTCTCATTATAGTACTCAAAGATGTTGGAACCCCTCTAGATGGTACCATGGCTATGGCCATCTTCCCTAAAAGCTTTCCCACTCCATCACCATCATTATCACATGCACATATGGATTGATGGGTCTACCTATCACATGTCCTTCCCCTTGGGAGCTAGAAGCACTTAATAGGGATGAAGGCATAATCATCCCTAACACAAGAGTGATAGCTTGCTTACAAATCTTGAGCTAGAAAGACATTGCAAGGAAAGGCTTGTGTGAACTATTCTTGTGCCCTTAACATTGAATATGGCTCACAATGATACTTTAAAGGTTTTGTCTTTGATGATGTTGATCCACTTGATCTTGAGAGTATGTTTCAAGTGGTTCATCACTCAAGCAACAAAGATCCTTTGCAAGAAGACTTGACATATATCCAACACATTTTAGAGGATGTTTGCCCATTGTTAAGAGAAGACATGACATTGTAGCCCCACCATTGCCCTCATGAGATGAACGTTGGGCCTTGATGAGAATCCACATGATTGTAAGACCCTTGCTACACGTCCAAATACTGAAACGTTGTACCAAGAAACCAAGGCATTGGCTTAATTGATGATTTTCCCAGATGGACCCAAGACACCCCTAAGCTAGCCTTGACCCTATTTTAGAGATGTTGCTTTGTTCTAAAATCTAGATGAAGATGGTTATCATTGAGATGACTTGGGACGGCTAGTGCATCGTACACATGCTAATGCTTTCCTCAGAGCTTGCCATGTCACCCCCATGTGCCTTAGAAGGGTGACGTAGGCCATCTTAGAGATGACGTCATGGTGGAAAAGGAGTTATTTGGAGATTAACACATGCACTTTGATGATTTCTTGAAGTGAGGAGCACTCATGAGCCTCTTAGTCACTTGCTTGATGGAGATTATCCATTTTGAGATGATGATGTCATCATGGAGAGAATTTATTCCCACATGCATGTGTTATTTTGATGTATTTATCATGTTTTGAAGCTATGTTAAGGTCAACTTTTGACCTTTAGGCCTAGTTGAATGCTCAAGTAAACTTCTTAGGGATTGTGAATGAATGCAAAGTGACTTGGTTACCCTCATATAAATAGAGAGGATTCATTTTCATTTTTAATCATCACACAACGCAACAGTTCTCTCTATCTCTCTCTTAAGAAGTGTGTGTTGTCGCACGGATTGTACAGGCACCACGACAATTGCTTAGGATGGGGGTTGCCACTCTAATCGCTACCCACTCCGTTCTAGTTGTCTCCCAACAACAGGCTATGGGGGCTAGTCCCTAAGGAAATGAGATGAGAGAAAAGTTGGGAACCAACTTATCCGAGAGACACAGCTGAATGGCCTAGCTACTTGGTTAATTTAAGCAAGATAAAACATTGGATTCATAATTGAGACCAGTGCCTCATGGAGTCAAATTCGCGCTTATTAGATGCCAAGTAGCCAGATGGACAACTGCTGCTTTAAAATGATGGACTATCCTAGGATGATGTGCAAAGAATATGAGTGCTTCTCAAGTTAAGATCACTGAGATTATTTAAGCACTTAGTTATAGTTTGAATATACGTTATATCAACAAGTACTTGCTAATGAATTATAATCTTAACCATAAGAGACTGCACCAAGGTATTGAGTGAAGACCTATAAGATGAAAATTAGAATAGTCTAGCAAATGTAAATGATTGCCACCAATATACCACAGATATTATCATGATCGATTATTCTCTTAGAATGCTTGATCGGCGATTCAACTATCCATAGAACAACGATATGGCCAGTGCTCTTAGCCAATATTCTTCAACAAAATGATTACAAAGAGATATGTAATTAGTCTTCAGGCCAATGATTCTTTGCTTAAGGTACTGGAATATTAGCTTATCACAATCACAGTTAGATGCTTGAACAGTCTTAAGTTTCAATACCTTTAAACACATTCACCAATTAATGAAATTCATTTTCTGATTTAAGTGTATATGCAGAAAATCAAAACTCATAAGCAAAGTCAAAGTATTATAGAAATAGGGGGGCATTCAACAATATGAGATAAATGCCAATGTTTAAAACACTTAGAATCAAAATGTCAACTCTTTGCTGAAGGGATTCACAGTTAGATTATCCTAATGCCAATTGATTTCGTGAAGGGACAAGAGATGTTAACATGCCTTAAGTCCAAGACCTCAGTGATAAACGAGATTAGATATCAACATCCAATGAGTATTTCAGATTTACTCATTATGATCTCAAAGTGCTTTAGAAAATGAGACAATGTGCACAATCTGAAACTATGGATCTTCACAAGCTATCCAATGCATTGGACAGTGTAACCTCAACAAAGAATGAACTAATGGAGGAACATGGGTTTACTTATGATTTTCAGCCCTTCAATGGCAAAAAATGAGCAGAAAGGACAGCAGTAAGCCTTCTTATGACAGTAGTTAATTACTTGAAATTATGACAACAGTAAATTACAGTGAGCAATCCCTGTGTCAAAATGTCAAAATATTCCAGATTTCTTACCTCCTTTTCTTTTTTTAGATTAGAGAGCAAATATGGAAAAGCATGCATATGATATTGACATGTTTCAGCGTGCTTAAATTAAATATTCGACACTGTTATGAAGTAGCTTATCTAGCTGTAGCTATCAGTGAGGAGCAAAGGTTAGGAGGCAAACCATTGAGGCCCTAGGCCTTGATTTTCATGATGATACTTGTTCACAATTGCTTCACGGTTTTGGATCACCTGCAAACATCAAAGCTCAACTCCAGACTTCTGTAATACACTGAAAGATTAGCTTCATAAAATGAAAATTGACCCTCAGAGACAAAGATGAAGGAAAAGAGGGAAAGGGAGGTCAAGGGTAAGGGGTCACAAAGCCAGGAGAGCTATGGGAGAAGCCAAAGCTTGATGGCAGCAGGCAGGAGGCCTTGCTAGAGTCATGCTGAGAGAGGAAAAGCACTATAGGGCTTGCGGCAGAGGGGAGGCAACCTCACGGAGGGGATAAGGGAAGGGACAAGGCTGAGCGGAGAAGGGAGGCTACAACAAGCTGGAGGAGGGAAGGCTGGAAATCCACAGCGGAGGAGGAGAATGAGGGGAGGAAAGGGTAAAAGGCTCACAGTGAAGGTTAAGTAAGGCTGTGGGAGCCTTAAACGGAGAAGACAAGGGATTTCGTGAGCGGAAAGTTAAGGGAGAAAAGAATATGGGTGCCGCAGAGGAGGATAGGGAGAGGAGTGGAAGGCAAAGAGGAAGGAGGCTTACGGCAGGGGTTATGGGGGTGAGATAAGAGAATAGGAGAGACAGTGGATGGGAGGAGAGGGTGAAGACATGCCTGCGACCTAGGGCAGAGAGGAGAAAGGGTCATGGGAAGCTTGGAGGATGGCAAACAGAGAGAAAGGACCAAGGAATGATCTATGTTGGGGTAAAGCAATCCAAAAAAGCAAACGGCAAAGCTTGGAGGCCTTATGAAACCCTTAAACTTGTGAAACTCCTGCAGAGAAATCAGATTTTTTCCAGATCTTGGAAATTCACCCCAAATCACCAGAACAAAATTGCTAGAGGCTCACAGTCTCTTCTTGAACTAAGGTGTTGATCTTGGAGGAGGGAAGGGTGGTGGATCTTGCCTTCCTAGGCCTAGATCCACCACTAGAGTTTCCACGAAAATACTCCAAACAAACCGAATATCTTGAAACCCTCAAATGTATTTGGATTTACCCCGCACAAATGGAATTACAAACACCAAAAAAAAGCCTAGATATATACAAGAAATTTTAAAGCCCCAACCCAAATTAGCAAAGGAATTTACAAATTAAATTTACAAAACTATTTACAAATTTTACAAAATATACAAGGGTTTTGAAAATTTTGAATTTTGGGAAAAATAATTTTTTATGGACTTTTTTCCTTTGAAGAATGGCTAAAAAATACTTTAGAAACCCCAATGTATACTATAGCCTTAGCAAAGATTTAATCCATCATATAAATATTTGGAATCCAAGCAACAGTGATTCTCGCCCAAGTTTGTGTTGATTTGGTGTAGCATCGGATGTGCTCTAGCCATGAAACTCGATGGAGAGACTAAAGCAAATGAGATCTCCAAGACCCGGAAATGGTTTTGGGCAGATCCTAACCGGTTTGGGAGATATTAAAATAATTAATATTTTTAATGGATTTCCTAAGTCTAAACTTAAGAAAAATAAAATATTAATAGGTATTAATATAAAACTGAGTTAGAAGGTTCCAAAAGTCATGGATCAAGCCAAATCTAATCTTAGCCGTTGATTAGAAATTTAATCTCGGTCGTTGAAGAACCAACAGGAAAGTATAAGAGGCTTGCGGGTCAGTTGGAGAACACACTGAGAGAGACCAGTCAGTTCAATTTCTGAAGTGAGGTTAGCTGAGAAATTCGAACTAGTGGTCTAGAGAGCAACTGGAGGTAGCAAGTACAGAACAGAGAGTCGGGAACAGCACCAGAAAACCAGCACAGAGGTTGGAGAGGCAAACGCAGAGGCAGCAGACTGCGTAGTCACTAGAGGGCTTGCGTGGGTGACGCAGAGAGGCCCAATGTTAACGCAGAGAGGCAGGAGCTGACACAGAAGGTCTGGGAGCTACGCAGAGGTCAGCTAGCCTGACGCTGAGACTGGGAGAAGTGTTGTAGAATTTTCTCTCTATTGGGTAAGCCAATTTGGCACCCAGTTGTACTGAAGAATTACTGAATAATAAAATCCTCCCTTGTTGCACCGATTTTCCCACACTAGGTTTTTTTGGGGACTATTGTCCAAAATATATGTGTCGATGTGTTGTCCAAAATATCTGCAGCAAAATTTATTTTAATGTTTACTGAAAGATTTTCATAAATAACTTATTGGAAAATAAGTAGTTAAAATAAATCAATGGCTGCAGTGATAGAATTTTCACATGGTATCAAAGCAAGTAATCAAAGACAGGAAAGGAAAATAAATTATGGGTCGAGAACATGATGCAGAGGCATCTACGTCAAGGGACTCGCACAGATTTTCAGAAAATTGCACAAGAGAAAGTGATTTTGATTTCTCTATGTTGGCTTCCAGGCTGGAAGAAGAAGTGGCCTGTGTGACTAGCTCTGCATCATCAAAGGTATGGTATATAGACAATGGAGCCTCTTGGCATATGACCGGAATCCGAGAATGTTTCTCAGATTATCGGGAGGAAAATATGAACTTTCAGATCACCATAAGGAACAAGGCAAGGTTTACTCCAATAGGGAGGGGTACCATAGTTTTACAAACAAAAACGGAAGAGTGGTTTTGTGCTACCAATGTGCTGCATGTACCAGGATTGGGGATGAACTTACTTTCCGTGTCGCAACTTCAAGGCAAAGACTATGACGTTTTCTTCATCAAGGAGAAAGTATACGTCAAACACCTGAGCTGGAAAAAGAAAGTGCAGATAGGGATCAAAAGTAACAGGTTGTACAGAGTCTACAGACTACAACTAGAATCACCAATGGCACTAATAGCCAGTCATGGGGACAAGGATTTGAACGAACTATGGCACAGAAGAATGGGACATTTGCACCATGGGGCTCTGAGAATTCTCACGAGCACTGTAACAAGAGTTTCGGATCTTAGTACAGAACGAGATGATGTATGCAAAGGATGTGCTCTAGGAAAGTATGCCAAAGCATCTTTTCCTAGAAGTAAAAACAAAGCCAAGAGTGTACTAGGATTGATACACTCAGATATCTGCGAACCCATGTCCAATAAAGCTCTTAGTGTTGCCGAGTACTTCCTCACCTTCATTGATGACCACTCAAGGAAAACTTGGATTTATTTTCTGAAAACCAAGGACAAGGTTTTCTGTCGATTCAAAGAGTTCAAGGCTCTGGTGGAGAATCTGACTGGGAAGAAAATAAAAGTTTTGCGCTCAGATAATGGTGGAGAGTATGTCGATAAGGACTTCACTGATTTTTGCACTAAGGAGGGCATCAGAAGAGAGTGGACAACTCCTTACAATCCAGAGCATAATGGAGTAGTAGAAAGAAAGAACAGGACTATTGTAGAAGCAGCTAGGGCCATGATGTATAATCAGAATATGCCAAAATTCCTGTGGGCATAAGCATGCAACATAGCAGTCTATGTTCAGAATAGAACTCTTCATCACGCATTGGGCAAGATTACTCCAGAGAAAGTCTTCACAGGGAAGATGCCTGAAGTCAGTGATTTCAAGATTTTTGGGAGCTTAGCATATTGCCGCATACCCGAGGAAAAGAGGAAGAAGCTTGATCAAACTGTAGAGAAAGCATATCTAGTTAGATATAGCGAGAACGCTAAGGCATACAGAATCTATCTTCCAAGGAGCAAGAAGGTAGTAGTTCGACAAGATGTGATGTTCATGGACGATAGGGCTTTTAGAAAATCTCGAGAAATGCCTTCCGAGGAGCAGTCAAAAGAGGAACGATTGGTCAAACCTCTTCAACCAACGGAAGAAAAGAATTCTTCCTTGGGTCAAGAAGAATCATAGGATGAAGAGGAGCTAACAAAAACACTTACTGGCAGAGGAAGAAAGAGAAGGGAACTTCGTCAAATTCTGCAATATGCAGAGGACTTCATCAATGTGCCAAGGAACAATAAGAGGGAGCGAAAACAGCCATATACATATCAGGCATTAGTAGCTCAGGATGAGGAACCTGCTAGTTTTTAGGAGGTGGCTCATCATCAGGTTTGGCTGGATGCGATGGTAGAGGAGTACAACTCCATAATGGTGAACGATGTCTGGGAGGTAGTGCCAAGGCCTCAAGACAGATCAATGGTAGGTTCGAGATGGATCTACAAGATCAAATACACTGCAGATGACAATGTTGAGAAATACAAAGCCAGGTTCAAGGCTAAGGAGTATGCTCAGAAGGAAGGAATTGACTACGAAGAGACCTTCACCCCGGTAGCCAGGTATACATCTATAAGAACCGTGATATCTCTTGCAGCACAGATGGGGTGGGAGATTCATCAGATGGATGTCAAAACGACATTTCTAAATGGAGTTATAGAAGAAGAGGTATACATTGAACAACCAAAAGGCTTTGAGACACATGAGAAGAAGTCTCATGTATGCAGATTGAAGAAAGCCTTGTATGGGTTGAAACAGGCACCTAGAGCATGGTATGGTCAAATCGATGGCTACTTGCAAAAAATGGGATTTGTCAAAAGTGACGCAGATCCAAATCTCTACTATCTGGTTGTAGAGAATGAGCCTCTAATCTTAGTATTATATGTGGATAATCTCTTCCTGACTGGATCATCCAAACTCATAGGGGACTGCAAAAGGAATCTACCCACGGAATTCGACATGAAGGATTTGGGACGAATGCATTATTTCCTGGGGTTGGAAGTTTGGCAGCAAAAGGGGGAGATCTTTCTTGGGCAAGGCAGATATGCTACAAAAATCCTAAAGAGATTCAGGATGGAGGACTGTAGACCCATGGCTACTCCAACGATCACCAACTGGAAGAAGATTGATGCATCAAAAGACAAGGATGTTGATCCCACTTTATACGGGCAGCTCATAGGGTCCCTGATATATCTGGTCAATACCAGGCCCCAGAAATTTGCTACGCTGTCAACACCCTCAGTCAGTTCATGGTGGAGCCGATGAGGGCGCACTGGGCAGCGGTCAAACATGTTCTTAGGTATTTACAAGGAACAGACGATTATGGACTCTTGTACACTAGGAGTAAGGATTTCAGATTGAGTGGATTTACTGATGCAAATTGGGCAAGAAGTTCAGTGGATCAGAAAAGTACCTCTGGGTATTGTTTCAACATTGGATCAGGAATGACCTCCTGGTGCAGTAGGAAACAGAAATCCGTGGCTCTAATCTCATCTAAGGCAGAATATATGGTTGTGAGCACAGCTTCGTGTGAGGCCATATGGCTTAGAAAACTGCTTGTGAACCTATTCAGAAGAAATATGGAGGTGACGAGGATCATGTGTGATAACCAAAGTTGCATCAAGCTCTCTGAGAATCCAGTGTTTCACAATCAGTGAAAGCATATTGATATCCGGTGTCACTTTGTCAGAGATTGTGCCCAACGAGGAGCTGTATAGTTGAGCTACACTCTTACAGGAGAACAAGTGGCAGACATCCTCACCAAGGCCCTTGGAAGAACAAAGCTTGATTATTTCAAGGAAAAAATGGGGATGATAAAGAATCCATTTCAGAAACAGAAATGGTGGTGATGTTGCAGTGCAGTAGCAGTCAGCAGTAGCATGATGCAACATGGCGAGAAGAGATTGCAGTCCAGATGCAGTGTTGGGAAGAAGGACCAACAGCAGCACGGATGCAGAGGGAGTTGCAATGCAGATGCAGTGTTGGGAGAAAGGACCAGCAGCAGCACGGATGCAGAGGGAGCTACCGTACGAATGTAGCAGTGGCAGAGGCAGAGCCATAGGCAGCGGTACAAGATGTAGCAGTGCAGAGGATGTTGGGCAGGGAGGCCTAGCATTAGCACAGGTATCAATGTCGTGTAGTCAGAGTAATGTTCAGTATGGAATATTACTAGAGCACAGTCCTCGCTAAGAGGGAGTGTTGATTTGGGGTAGCATCGGATGTGCTCTAACCATGAAACTCGAAGAAGAGGCTAAAGCACATGAGCTCTCCAAGACCCAAAAATGGTTTGGGCAGATTCTAACCGATCTGTGAGATATTAAAATACTTAATATTTTTAATGGAGTTCCTAAGTCTAAACTTAGGAAAAATAAAATATTAATAGGTATTAATATAAAACTGGGTTAGAAGGTTCCAAAAGTCATGGATCAAGCCAAATCTAATCTTAGTCGTTGATTAGAGATTTAATCTTGGTCATTGAAGGACCAACAGGAAAAGTATAAGAAGAGGTTTGAGGTTCAGTTGGAGAACACACTGAGGGAGACCAGTCAGTTCGATTTCAGAAGCAGGGTTAGCTGAGAAATTCGAACTAGTGGTCTGGAGAGAAGCAGGAGGCAGCAAGTATGGAACAGAGAGTCGGGAACAGCACCAGAAGACCAGCGCAGAGGTTGGAGAGGCAGATGCAGACGCAGCAGACTGCGCAGTCACTGGAGGGCCTGCGTGGGTGACATAGAGAGGCCCAGTGCTGATGCAAAGAGGCAGAAGTTGACGCAGAAGTTCTAGGAGCTACGCAAAGGTGAGATAGCCTGACGCTGAGACTAGGAGAAGTGTTGTAGAATTTTCTCTCTGTTGGGTAAGCCAATTTGGCACCCAGTTGTACTGAAGAATTACTAAATAATAAAATCCTCCCTTACTGCACTGGTTTTCCACTTTGGGTTTTTCCAGGGCCTCTTGTCCAAAATATCTGTGTCGATATGTTGATTCTTGTGCATGTGTTTGTTTCTATATTATGGTGTGATATTTGCAGCAGAATTTATTTTAATGTTTACTGAAGGATTTTCATAAATAAATTATTGGAAAATAAGGAGGTAAAATAAATCAGTTGTTGCAATGATAGAATTTTCACAGTTTGTGAACTTGGAGGCCAAGGGCTGAAGTACCTGCAAGCACTATGAATTTATCTCAAAAAATAATTTGTTAGATCACATTGGAAATCAAACCACCTAAGATTAGCCCAAAACTATCAATAGCATGGATTTACCTCCATCTAATGAAAAAACAAATCTTACCAATATTTAACACAACATAGAGATGCCCGTAGTCAGCACATACCACAAACCAATAAGCAAGAACACCTTGAATTGCACCCCAAAGTCTTTATTATGATTGAAGAAATAGTTCTCAGTGGGACAATAGTTACAAAGATGCTTCAACAGAAATTTTCTAGCGAGATATCAAGATGCTAGAGACTCAAATGACTCTAATTTATAGATAAATCCTCCAAATGTAAAAATAACGGCTAGTTTCTTTGATCCTTGTCAAAATAATCTTAGCCGTTGATAAACATTTCAAGAACTTTTAATCTTGGCCCTTGATTTTTTTATTTTTGAAGAATTTTCAAATTTATCTTTGAATTCCATTTTGATTAGCTCAAAATTAATTATTTTGAGTTAATTTCCTCAAAAATTTGACTTTGACTTAACAAACAAGATCCAAGGGTCCAAATTTTCTTAAAATATACAATATTCCCTTGTGGAGGACCTTTAAAAATCAACTCTTTTAAGACATGAATTTTTCCATTTGGAGAATTTATTTTCCTAAGAAAAATTAAATTTGAATCTAATTAATTAATTTTCTAGCTTAAGATTTAATTTTATTTTGCCAAAAAAATTAATTAATTTACACAAGGGGATTCAATATTTTTCCGACCCTCTAATACATAAGATTTTACATTTAGAGGACTCAAGATACAGTGACCTTAACATGGCAGTCACCTTTGGTGTATGATTGTGTGTTCATAACGGTGATGGCAGCTATGGATGGCAGTATTATGACAATGATGTAAATTAATTATTTTGAGCTAGTTTCCTCAAAAATTTGACTTTGACTTAACAAACAAGATCCAAGGGTCCAAATTTTCTTGAAATATACAATATTCCCTTGTGGAGGACCTTTAAAAATCAACTCTTTTAAGACATGAATTTTTCCATTTGGAGAATTTATTTTCCTAAGAAAATTAAATTTGAATCTAATTAATTAATTTTCTAGCTTAAGATTTAATTTCATTTTGCCAAAAAAATTAATTAATTTACACGAGGGGATTCAATATTTTTCCGACCCTCTAATACATAAGATTTTACATTTAGAGGACTCAAGATACAGTGACCTTCACCTTGGTGTATGATTGTGTGTTCATAACGGTGATAGCAGCGATGGATGGCAGTATTATGACAATGATGTAAATTAATTATTTTGAGATAATTTCCTCAAAAATTTGACTGACTTAACAAACAAGATCCAAGGGTCCAAATTTTCTTGAAATATACAATATTCCCTTGTGGAGGACCTTTAAAAATCAACTCTTTTAAGACATGAATTTTTCCATTTGGAGAATTTATTTTCCTAAGAAAAATTAAATTTGAATCTAATTAATTAATTTTCTAGCTTAAGATTTAATTTTATTTTGCCAAAAAAATTAATTAATTTACACAAGGGGATTCAATATTTTTCCGACCCTCTAATACATAAGATTTTACATTTAGAGGACTCAAGATACAATGACCTTAACATGGCAGTCACCTTTGGTGTATGATTGTGTGTTCATAACGGTGATGGCAGCTATGGATGGCAGTATTATGACAATGATGTATGGTTTGTCTCTATGAGGATGATATGACAATGATGGAAAAACCTCTATGACAACAACAGTGAAGTATGACAGTGACAGTGATGTATATCGTGCTCTTATGATAGTATGATATGGTTTGTCGCTGGAATGGCCTAATGTGATTGATGTCTCATGATATTTGTACAATGTATCTCAATTGAACATTTGATGAATATCTAAGAAGAAGAATCTCGTTGGGCTTTCCCATCTTGTTGAGTTTTGCTCTGGTCTCTGACCTAAATCCCGATGTCTCTATTGTGCAAGCTTTTATTATACGGTTTTGATGCTTTGTTAATGTTATTGTTCTCTCTACGTAATTGCTAATGATGATATGACGTTATGGAGTGAATATAATGTGAAAATTTTTAAAATTGCAATTATCTACAACAAAGAACAATCTAGCCCTAAAATTAACAAGAAGGAATATTTTCTCGTAAAGATTGTTCAATTTCATCATGTTGCAGATTATTTACTCTAAAGGAGAGTATTCAACAAAGAGAGATTAATATTGTTAACAGGATGAACCATAGAGAAAATTACATTAATATTAGTTTGGCAACTCAATTATTAATTCCAAAGCCAAATGTAGGTGAAAAAGAAATAATTTTCACAAAAGACAATATGAAATTAAGGACTTCCAAGTGACAATTGATGAATATGAATGTATATCTCTATTTAGTGTCACAACTATGTATAAAGAAGAGACTAACATAACTCTAAATTTACCATGGTTTGGAACATTAGGTTACTTCATATTAAACACAAAGAAAAACTTTTTGACTTTTCTGTAGAAATTTCTCATTTCCCACCCCGGTTTTCAGTTTCACCTTATTTCTCCCATATAGTTAAATGCCCTTTTCCCATATCCATACATTCAACAACTGAAAAAATAAATAATTTTTTGCTGAAAACACAAATTCTGGAAATTTTACAGGATGCTGGAAAATGCAGAAATAAAAATCAGCAGGTACAAACAGTCATTTAACACATTTGAACACAGTGATTTTTGGTCAATGTGACCCTGGAAAAACCCCCTACAACTCTTAGGGAAAACCAGTTCGAGAGCTCTTCTTTATTTCTGAAAATGTCTTTTTTACAGTGAGAAATATTCAACAAAAAATCAGCAAGCAAATTTACAACTTATCTCTTTTCCCGTGCCTCACAGCAAACTGGACAGCAATAAATGTTGTATGGCATCCTCGATTTTCGTGCCCACTTTCAGCCTTAAATGCTACTATACAGCCTACATTAAATGTGATGTACGGACTGCAATAAATGCATTGTACGGACCTCGATTTGCATGCAGAAAAAACAGCAAACTGCTCCTCGATTTCTGTGCAAACCAACTGTATGGATTTCTAAAAAATCGTGCCAAAATCAGCCTTTCACTGTGTGTTGAATCAGTTGTACAAATCTGCTCAACTGCTGCCTTGGAATGTGTGCCAAGCTGCTGTCTCCTTCTCCTCCTTGTCCAGAAATCTCCATTGCTCTCTTGCTCTCCTTCTTTCAATCTGCTCATGAAAGAATGAATAACCTTTTGCCTCCTTTTCCTCCTTTAATCTAATCCTAAGTGATTTTTGGGTAACCTCTAAATCCAATGGCTGAAATAGATTGAGATCTAGGGCTGAGATTAAATGCTCATTTAAATCTCACTTTATTTTTTAACTCACCCCACTTTAATAAAGACCCACTTAGTCATTTATTTCCAAAGTCACTTTTCCTTTCTAATTTTACATTAACTTTATTAAAGTCACTTTAAAATTAGACTTTGGTAACTTTATCACTTAAAGTCACTTTTAAATT